>ML809813.1:119154-137631 GCA_009831015.1 Picea engelmannii | reverse complement strand
TACATCATCCTTCTTCTCTTGTCCATTCAATACTTTAGAACTAGGGAAAGAGTAGTATTCTGTCTCAGTTTGTTCCAGATCCAGGTGGATCTGTGGAGATTGGTCTGTGTCCGCACTCACGAATTTATCCTAGAACAAGGGGTTAACATAGGAATTAGAAGCATCATTGTTAGGACATCTAAGCCCCCAAGCACTACCTCATCTCAAATATTACCTAAAACAGGGACAAGATGTTCCTCCTTCGTCACCAGCTACTTCTGTTGGCACCTCAAATACAACATAATAACAACAGTCCATAGAAATTGGCACTCTCATTACATCATTGACAACCCTACAATCCATCGTCAGAAATCCTATATCTGAAATTGTTTTTATATGTGATATTACCCCCATATCGCTCGAAGAGATGCCTTATTTAGATATTTTTTATCAAGAAACAAAAAGGCATTGTGAAAATGGAAATGCACCAGAAATATGGGGCGATAATTAAAAGGAAGAGGATGGTATATGACGAGAATGATCGAGATGATCCAGAATTTGCAAAGGAAGTTGCAGGTTCATTAGGTTATTTTGCCACTGCCAATAAATGGTCTGTGGAAAATTTGATCAAACAAATGCAACATAAGTGCCTATTAGTAGAGCACTTGAAAAATCAAATATACACCATTGAGAAAACTATTAGGAGAAGAACGAGTCAATATTTCGAGAAAATCAAAGCTCATGATCAACAGCGAATTCAACAGCTTCAAGCCAACCTTGAGGAGCTCCATCAAAGTTCACAAATCAACCAAGATCTATTCACTCAGCATGATGAGTTGATAAAACAATTACAATCTATATTGCAACTGACCAAAGGTACCTCGATGGACATCTTGGCCTTCCAAACTCAAATGCTGGAAATAAATGAGAGGCTAGAAGTTTCCCAATGAGGTCTTTTTCTGAATATAGATTCCATCCAAAAGTGTTACCATGCAATAGATCTTTCCCTAAAGGACATCTATGTCAATTAAAGAGAGGCTCGTTCAGCCTAAGCTAAGTTTCAAGAAGCCATCATATTAGTGAAGAAAGAGAATGTCCTTGATTTTCCTCTGCTCTCTCCTTCTGAACAATTAAGAGGTGAAATGGCTCTAAATGTTCGTGAAACAAACCCAACAGAAAGAAAAATATTTTCCAAATAGGTAAAAGTGGCTTTCCTAGAAGCGTTGTCACCATTAGACAAAAAACTATATTTTGATGGAAATGATATCTGGGAAGCCCTAGGGAAAATTGATATAGAAACAAACCAACAAATTTTCAGATAGAGAAAGCAAGAAACTCTGACAGCCATTCAAGGAATGAACTAGATTGATATTATTAAAATAAATAAATGGCTAGTGAATCTAAGATCATAGTTCCAGGTCACAACTCAAGAAGTGAAAAGGATCCAAAAAAAAATTCCTCGGGTAGAAAGTAAATTATTCACTTTCGAGGTAAATGAGACAATTGAGCCCTCAAGGTTTGTGGTGGAATTATTGGATAGATGCCACCATCCAAAACCCACTTATCTCATTCACCTGCATTCAAATATACACTCATCTCCACTTCATCCTCATCCACTTGTTCCATTATTATTCTTTCCACAGACAATTACTTTTCTTGTGCCCGTTATCCATTCCTTGATGAGCCATGAAGTGTTGTTCATTTGATGATCCTTCCCCCCTGATCTCAACTGTGATTCATTACATTACTAAACATATCTAGAGGGACAGATGGAAATAAGACTAAAACGACAAAGACAATATGTTGAATCATTAAGTTGGCCTATATGACATCTGTATTCATCCTAGAAAGAAGAATCATTTATGCCAACATATGAAGAGAGAGAGAGGATAACGCCAACAAAGCTCATAAAAGTTTACACACTGTTGTTTTATTCAGATATATACTATTTTAATTAAATATTGTAAGAAGTCCAATCATTTGGAGTTGTGACATATTTTGTATAATTACATAGATTCAAGATCTATTCAAGGCTGCTTCTTGCTGGCTATAATAGAGAAACTCCCTTTTTTTAGTATTAATACAAGTGAAAACAGAGATTCTAATTTTCGTTCTTTTTGAGATATGTGTTTCCTCTGTATTTTCATTTCTCTAAATTTCTTTATGTAATTCCTTGAAAAGAAATTGATTAGAATTTGGTATTACAACTATTGTGATCATATTAAACCAATAATTCATTAAGTAAGTAGTTTTTCCTCTGTATTTACTGTAAGTCAACACCTGCAAGCTGTGTGAATTACTGCATTTCATATCCTGTTCAAGGGTGCACTATCTACTTTTCTTCCACTGCAAATAAGGTGAGACTCATCTACAATTGATGCCTAGATTTGCTTAACAATTTTATAACTTTCTTTCACACCATTCGATATTACAATTGTGACTCAGACAACGAAATACAACCTCTGTCCTATCTAGTTATTAATTTCATTGAAATATCATTTCTTATAGAACTAAAGGTAGGAAAATCACTCTTTTAAAACTTTCTCTTTAAACACTCCTGATTCATGAAATTACTCTTTGAGCCTTAAGACTAATCTTAGGAACAACATTTTTGTGGCATCATTGGTGGAGACGAAGAAACAAAATCATTTTCCCTAGGAAAATGACAAAGCAAATTTGATATTTGATGGTGAAAAAATATTGAATACACAAGTAAGGCTTATTTCATTTTTCACTTGGATACTCCACTGTAGAAAAAACTGGCATTCAGTCGAAAGTATACCAGGAAAAATCCAGACAAGAAGCAGACCACACTAGTGTCAGATACCGAAAATTTGTTGAAACCAAAGAGATATCTCAAATCGACTGTTGCATCAGCAAGTAACGTATATCAACCCAAAATTACATAAGTTGATTCTAAGGTTCGGACTGAAGAACTAACCCCTATAGAAAGTTTTAAACAAATTCATTCTACAGAAGCATAGACTAGTGAACCTGAGGCTAAACTCGAAAATACAGAGGTGATTGTTCCCGATATCAAATTTGAAATTGACTCAACAAATACTTTTACCAACAAAGGATCCCTTTCAATCCCCTATTTCATTAATGATCTGCCAATTCTCTCATTTCCCGAAGAAAAGGTTGTTGTTTCCCAAAACTCTGAAGAGTACGTTTTATACTCAGATTCATCTTCTATCATCTCTCACATATATACATCTAGTAAACCTGAGGAACCCGACCTAAGTTTCCCTTTCCCCCCATATATATATTTTCCATATCCTAGCTATATTTTCCTCAAATTGCATTTGCCACAACCCGAAGAAGTCAAAAAGTGAGCAATTCAATCCCTCGCAGTTTTTGAGAATCCCCTTTTTAACCCCCGAAGTTCGTCTCCTAGACTTTTGATGGTTGGTTCTGGAGGCATCGGAGGTGGTGGAGGTTTTGGAGCTGGCAGACAAGGTCAACCTCCTATAATATTTTCCAAGGTAGCTACTAGATATGCTCCCTTAGTCCTCCCTGCTACCCTTCATGATTTTCTTGAAAATTACATGAAGAACCTCCCCAAATTCATGAGAGAAGAAGACTTAACTGCAACCGAACACATAGCGTTTTTTTATCAGTTTGTTGATATTCTTGGAACCTAACACAAGGATTTTTACTCAAGGATGTTAGTACAAACCTTCGAAGGACAAGTAAGAACTTGGTTCAGAGGACTCCTTGTAGATTCCATATGATCATACGATGAATTATAAAATGCCTTCTTAAGACAATGGGGTGAGAAAAAGGACCATCTTTATTATTTAACTGAGATCAGGGCTTTAAGAAATAATACTTCTGAATCATTCCTTGAATTTACCCATAGGTTCAATAAAATGTATAACAAAATACCAGCTGAAGTCAAACCTTCCCAACCTGCTACAAAGGTAACTTTGGAAGGAGATTTTGATCCCGACTTTGCTCTACTTCTGAGAGAAAAGAGATCTACCACTTTATCAGGAATGCAAGAAGATGCCATAGAAATTGAATCCAATATGATGGCATCCAAGAAATTAAAAACTAAGTTTGATACAGGAACCAGAGAATGTATGATTTTCAAAGAGAAGGAGGGACCTTTTGGATATGGGAAATCCGCAAAAAAAAAAATCGATGAGATGGTCAAGATAATCAAAGATTTATCAAACAAAATAGCCAGAATGGAATTAGATCAAGCCAAACTCGATCCATACATTAGGAATCAGTTCAAGAGAAACCCTAACCCCCAGATACAACAAAGACAAGTAAAAAATGAAGATCAAAAGATCCAATCCCCTTTTAAAACTGAAACTTTTATGCAGAGGGATGAAATGAAAAATTATGAGGACTTAGAAGAAGATATGAATAACCTTAGCGATGAAAATATGGAGCCACATTTAACCAGGTAGGATTATGAGAAATCTTTAGACCTGGAATCCATGTTTGAGAATGAAGAAGACATCCATAATTTGGGAGACTCTATCTATCAAGGTCTTGCTGACTCAATAATGGTTGAACTCCAACAAAGGTATGATTTAAGGCCCAGAGAGAAAAATTATATGAATGTTCCACCAAAACATATTTTGTTGCGAAGTAAAATGAATGAGGCAACAATTACTAAACCACCAACTAAAACAAAAATTGCCCAAACAAATCTAGTTGAAACGAGAACAATGCAAGCTAAGAAATCGGAAAATACAGAAGCGAAAGTCCCAACCAAAGAAATTGAAAAAACAATTGGAGGTTTCAGTTTGGAAAATGAACTTAATAAAATGAAAATCTTAATGCCTCTGGTTGAACTTGCAAAAAACCTGATTTATAAAAGGAAAATCACTAAAGTGATAAATTTTTCTGATGTTGAATGTCATGCAGATGTTATTAATATGCAGGACAAAAGACATACAATCATGTTCGGTCTGCACATTGAAAACGATAAGGATTTTGTTGCTCCATTCTATATTACACTAATTGTGCATGACCATTTACTCCACAATTGCATGCTAGATTCTGGGGCCCCTCATAATTTAATGCCTAGGGCCCCTCATAATTTAATGCCTAAAATTATCATGGAAAATTTGGGTCTCAAAACTACTAGACCTTATAAAGACTTATACTTGTTTGATTCTAGAAAGGTTAAGTGTCTAGGCATGATTAAATATTTGGTAGTAAATCTTTCTCATATCCCTGTAAAAAGTATCCTTATGGATGTGGTCATTCCTGGCATCCCTACCAAGTATGGAATGCTCTTATCTAGGTCTTGGGGTGCCAAATTAGGAGGATCAATTCAAATGGACATGACTTATGCTACGATCCCATTTTTTGGTGGGCAATTCACACGATTGTACAGAGAAACTAGATTGGCGTATATTGTAATTAATCCTCAAAACCTAAATAATTACCCACTCTATGTTTTTTATTAGGACTTAGGAAATTGTATATTATCTATAGATGAGGATTTCGAAGAATTTAAAGAAGATGAAAATAAAAAAAATAGAAAAAAAACAAAAATGTAAATGTTAGAGAAGGAATGTGGAAAATGTTCTTCGATGGTGCCTCATCTTGTGAAGGAGTAGGAGTTGGAGTTTTATTCATCGCACCAGGGGATGAGTATGTTATTCCCTTATCTTATATATTACAATGGGATATCGATTATATGAATAATGTATGCAAATATGAAGGTCCAGTATTAAGATTAAAATCTGCAATGAAGTTAAAAATCGAACATCTAATAACTTATGGTGATGCACATCTTATTGTAAAACAAGTGAAACAACAATATCAAGTTAAGCATCCAAGGTTGAGATCATACAAGAATCGCACCTAAGATATTATAGAGAACTTCTTCTCGTCTTTTAATATTCAATCTATTCATAGGATGGAGAATCAACAAGATGAATCCTTGGACAAAGATGTTGCGACCTCCGTACCCCATACTATATTAAAATTGAAGTATCACATTGAGATGAGGCATAGACATTCTATCATGAACAAGTTTCAACACTGGAAAGTGTTCGAAGACGACGAATAAATCAAACAATTTCTATAGGTGGTTGATGAGTTTTCTGAAACTCACATAGATTAGGAAAACCAAAATGATTTGGCTTGGGTTATGCAAGAAGGAAAGAACCCAGAAAAATTCCAAGACAAGATTGCAAACCACTGCATGCTGATGCTTAAGAACAATCAGATTTTGATAGGCCTGATCCCCTTAGAAAGGTTGTTTGACTAGGATGGCATACCTTTGAAGTCTACCTTATGTCCCCAAACTGAAGAAGTTGAAGATTGTAATGTAGGAACTAAGGAAGATCCCGAAATGATCAAGATATCAAAATACCTTCTGGCCCAAATGAAGAGTATGTATGTTAATTTTCTTTGGCAATACAAAGATGTTTCTTCCTGGTCTTATGATTATCTGAAAACTTACGATACCTCTATTATAGAACATAATATTCCTTTAAAACATGGTATTAAATCTTTCAGACAAAAACTTGGACAAATAAACCCTATTCTCCTGCCAGTGATAGAAAGGGGAGTCAAGAAACTTCTCGACAAAAAAATTATTGTTCCACTCAGGTATTCTGAATGGGTAGTGAATTTAGTCCCCATCAGAAAGAAAAATGGAGAAATAAGTCTCTGTGTAGATTTCAGAAACTTAAATTGGTCGTCCCTCAAATATAAATACTCACTCCTAAAAATGGATCATGTTCTAGAAAAGGTAGTTGAAGCTAACTGCATGTCCATGATTAATGGTTTTTTCGGATATAATCAAATCATTGTCCATGAAGACGACAGAGAAAAGACTACGTTTACCACTCTGTGGGGAACCTTTATGTACGATAAAATTACATTTGGTTTGATGAATGCAGGGGATACTTTCCAGAGAGTGATGTACATCGCATTCGTTAGTGAGAGAGACAAATTTTTCATTATTTATCTTGATTATTTGACATTTTTTTCTAACTTTGATGAAGAACACCTTCTACACCTCAAGCAGACCTTCAAAAAATGCATAAATTTCAGTTTGTCTCTTAATCCCAATTAATCTTGTTTTTCTATGCAAGAAGGTAATATCTTGGGTCATATAATGTCAAAATAAGGAATCAAGGTCGACCCTAAGCGAGTTGAGGCTATAGACACAATCAATATTTCTAGGAATAGAAAATAAATTCAATCTTTTTTAGGAAATATCAACTTTTTTAGAAGATTTATTACCAACTTTGCTGAAATAATTAAAATTATTACAGATATGTTGAAGAAAGACAACAATGTTAAATGGAATGCTGAAGCTAAAGCCTCTTTCAAGTGTGTCAAGAAAGATATAGGGGAAGCGCCTATGCTAGAAATTCCATACTATATTCAAATCATTAAGTTGGCCTATATGACATATGTAGTCAACCTAGAAAGAAGAAGTGTTTCTTCCACTAGATGAAGAGATAGAAGATAATGCCAGCAAAGCTCATAAAAGTTTACACGCTATTGTTTTATTCGGATATATACTATTTTAATTAAATATTTTAAGAAGTCCAATCAGTTGGAGTTGTGACAGATTTTGTATAAGTGCATAGATTCAAGATATATTCAAGGCTCCTTCTTGCTGGATGTAATAGAGAAACTCCCTTTTTTGAGTATTAATACAAGTGAAAACAAATATTCTAATTTCTGTTCTATTTGAGTTATGTGTTTCCTTTTAATTTTCATTTCTCTAAATTTCTTTATGTAATTCCTTGAAAAGAAATTGATTATAATTTGGTATTACAATTACTGTGATCATATTAAACCAGTAATTCATTAAGTAAGTAGTTTTTCCTCTGTATTTACTGTGAGTAATTCAAGACCTGTAAGATGTGTGAATTATTTCATTTCATATCCTGTTCAAGGGTGCGCTATCTACTTTTCTTCCACTGCAAACAAGGTGAGACTCATCTGCAATTGATGCCTAGATTTGTTTAATAGTTTTATAACTTTCTTTCACACCATTTGATATTACAATTGTGAATCAGAAAATGAAATACAACCTCTGTCGTGTCTAGTTATTAATTTCATTGAAAGATCATTTCTTATAGAACTAAAGGTAGGAAAAGAATTGTTTTAAAAAATTCTCTTTAAACTCTCATGATTCCTGAAATTACTCTTTGAGCCTTAAGACTAATCTTAAGAACAACATCTTTTTGGCACAGTTGTCGGGGACGAAGAAACAAAATCATTTTCCCTGGGAAAATGACAAAGAAAATTTGATCTTTGATGGTGAACAAAGATTGAATACATAAGTAAGGATTATTTCATTTTTCACTTGGAGACTCCACCATAGACAAAATTGACATTTGGTCGAAAGAATACCAGAAAAAATCCATACGATAAGAAAACCACACCAGTGTCAGGTCCCAAAATGTTGTTGAAAACAAAGGGATATCTCAAATTGACTGTTGCATCAGCAAGTAAAGTATATCAACCCAAAATTTTGCAAGTTGATGCTAAGGTTCGAACTGAATAACTAACCCCTAAATAAAGTTTTAAACAAATTCATTCTACAGAATCATCGACTAGTGAACATAAGGATAAACTCAAAAATTCAGAGGTGATTTTTCCCAAGATAAAAGTTGAAATTGACTCAACACATAATTTTACCAACAAAGGATCCCTTTTAATCCTCGCTTTCATTAACGATATGCCAATTCTCTCCTTTCTTAAAACTCTGAAGAGTACATTTTATACTCAGATTCATCTCCTATCATCTCTCACATATATACATCCAATAAGCCTGAGGAACCCGACCCAAGTTTCCATTTTACCCCATATATAGATATTCCATATCCTAGCTATATTTTCCCCAAATTTCATTTTCCACAACCCGAAGTAGTCAAACAGTCAGTAGCTCATTCCCTCGCAGTTTTTGACAATCCCCTTTTTAACCCCCAAAGTTTGTCTCCTAGAATTCTGATGGCTAGTGCTAGAGGCACTAGAGGTGGTGGAGGTAGTGGAGCTGGCGAACAAGGCAAACCTCCTATAATATTTTCCAAGGTCGCTTCTAGATACACACCCTTGGTCCTCCCTACTTCCCTTCATGATTTTACTGAAAATTACATGAAGAACCTCCCCAAATTCATGGGAGAAGGAGACTTAAATGCAACCAGACACATAGCCTTTTTTGATTAGTTTGTTGATATCCTTGGCATCAAATACGAGGATTTTTACTTAGGGTTGTTATTACAAACCTTTGAAGGACAAGTAAGAACTTGGTTCAGAGGACTCCCTATAGGTTCCATACGATCATACGACGAACTAGAAAATGCATTCTTAAGACAATGGGGTGAGAAAAAGGACCATATTTATTATTTAACCGAGTTATTGGATTTAAGAAAGAATAATTCTGAATCAGTCCTTGAATTTACCCAGATGTTCAGTAAATTGTATAACAAAATACCAGTCGAAGCCAAACCCTCCCAAACTGCTGCAAAGGTAAATTTTGCAGGAGATTTTGATCCTAACTTAACTCTACTTATGAGAAAAATGAGATCTACCACTTTATCAGGAATGCAAGCCGATGCCATATAAATTGAATCCAATATGATGGCATCTAAGAAATTAAAAACTAAGTTTGATATGGGAACCACAGAACCTAGGAGTTTCAAAGAGCAGGCATGACCCTCTAGATCTGGAAAATTGGCATAAGAAAAAATCGATGAGATTGCCACAATAATCAAAGATTTATCAAACAAAATATCTAGAATGGAATTAGATCAAGAAAAACCCGATCCATACGTTAGGAATCAGTTCAAGAGAAACCCTAACCCCCAAATACAACAGAGACAAGTAAAAAATGAAGATCAAAATATCCAAGCCCCGTTTAAAAATGAAAATTTTATGTAGAGGGATGAAATGAAACATTATGAGGAGTTAGAAGAAGTTCTTAATAAACTTAGTGATGATGATCTGGAGCCACATTTAAGCAAGTAGGATTATGAGAAATCTTTATACTTGGAATCCTTGTTTGAGAATGAAGAAGACATCAATAATTTGGGAGACTCTACATATCTAGGTCTCACCGATTCTATAATGGCTGAACCCCAACAAAGTTATGATTTAAGGAATAGAGAGAAAAAATTTACGAATGTTCCACCAAAAAATATTTTGTCACGAAGTAAAATGAATAAGGCAGTAATTACTAAACCACCAATTGAAGCACAACCTGCTTGAACAAAGCTAGTTGAAATGAGAACAATGCAAGCTAAGAAACTGGAAACTACAGAAGTGGAAGTTCCAATCAAAGAAATCGAAAAAAAAATTGGAGGTTTCAGTTTGGAAAATTAACTCAATAAAATTAAAATCCCAATGCCTCTGATTGAACTTGCCAAAAACCCGACTTATAAAAAGAAAATTGCTAAAGTGATAAATTTTTCTGATGTTGAATGTCATGCAAAAGTTATTAATTTGCAGGATGAAAGACCTACGATTATGTTTGGTCTGCACATTGAAAACAATAAGGATTTTGTTGCTTCGTTCATCCATGAAATCTTTCTCATATATCTGTAAAAAGTATTTTATGGATGTGGTCATTGTTGATGTCCCTGCCAAGTACGACATGCTCCTATCCAGGTCTTTGGGTGCCAAATTAGGATGATAAATTCAATTGGAGATGACTTACACTACGATCCCAATTTTTGGTGGTCAATTCACACAATTGTACAAAGAAACTAGATTGGCGTATACTATAATTGACCCTCAAAACCCAAATAATTAACCACTCTATGTTGTTGATCAAGACTTAGGAAATTGTATATTATCTATAGATGTTGATTTCGAAGAATGTACAGAAGAATAAAATAAAAAAAATAGAAAAAACAAACAAAAATGTAAATGTTAGAGAAGGAATGTGGAAAATGTTCTTCGATGGTGCCTCATCCTGCGAAGGAGCGAGAGTTGGAGTTTTATTTGTGGCACCATGGGATGAGTATGTTATTCCCTTCTCTTATAGATTACAATGGGATATCGACTATACAAATAATGTATGTGAATATGAAGCTCCGGTATTAGGATTAGAAGCTATAAGGAAGTTAAAAATCAAACATCTAATAATGTATGGTGATGCAGAGATTATTGTAAAACAAGTGAGAAAACAATATCAATCTAAGCATCCAAGGTTGACATCATACAGGAATTGTGTTTGGGATCTTATAGAGAAATTATTCTCATATTTTAATATTCACTCTATTCCCAGGAAGGAGAATCAACAAGATGACTCCTTGGCCAAAGTTGTTGTGACCCTCATACCCCCTACTGTCTTGAAATTGAATTATCACATTGAGATGAGGCATAGACCTTCAATCCTAAACAAGTTTTAGCACTGGCAAGTGTTCGAAGATGACGAATAAATAAAATAGTTTTTGGAGGTGGTTGATGAGTTTTCTGAAGCTCACATAGATTAGGAAAACCAAAATGATCCAGCTTGGGTTATGCAAGAAGGAGAGAACCAAGCAAAATTATAAGACAATATTGCAAACCACCACATGCTCGTGCTTAAGAACAATATGATTCCCAAAGGCCTGATCCTGTTAGAAAGGATTTTTGACCAGGACAACATATCTTTGGATTATACCTTATGTCCCCAACCCGAAGAAGTTGAAGACTATTGTTGCACCTCTTTTATCACCTAAATGAAAAAAATAGAGGATATTACAATCTTAGATGGGTTAGCTAAGCAAGACAACAATAAAGGAAAGGATTAGAAAAATAAAGCATAAAAGAATAAGCTAAGAATTAAACTAGGAATGATAAAAACAAATAAACTATAGTGCAGAAGGACATAAGAACACGAAACAAACAAGACTCATGTCACCAATGGAAAGGATTGTATTAGTGCAAAGAAAACACCAAGGAGAAAGGGAGACTTTCGGTCCCTTATTCCTCCAAGGGAGGGCTCTTGGACCCCCAAGATTGAGCTCTTCTTACAACTTAAAAACTTGAAAGAAATGGTGAAAGAATCCCAAGCCAATTCACTCAAAGGGTGATGTGAATAGCTCAACTCGAATGGTGCTAGTATGTTCTTGATGAGAAAAGAGGATTCCATAAGAGAATAGCAGTATCATAACCTTACAAATGAATTCCTTGAAGATGTAGTTCACCCATGGCCTCTTTTTATAGCACTACTTTGAGGTATTATGCAACTAGCTTTTAGTGTGAACAAGGGGATGTTTAGGGCACCTTTAGGTATTTGACCAGCCACCCAGCTAGATTCAGCCAAGATTTGGATGTGAAATCGACTTGGAAGATGAACCAGAAGTGGGTGGGAGGCCGATTAACATCATAAATGTGTCGTTCTTAGGTGTCCACAACTTTCAGTGTCCACAGTCGCGCATCGTGTGCATGTGCGCTTTTCCTGGGTTTCTTGATGGAGCATGTGCATGCGCTCCCTGTATAGTCATAGCGCATCCTAATTTTATAACTGGTTGTATAGTTTTGGACCTTTTGGAAATTATTTTTGGTCATTTTTGGTCCATGGGTGAACTAATATCTATTTGAAGATGTTGGATTCCTGTAATAATTTGCTGACGAAATTTTAGTGATAATATATGCCCCCTGATGGATGAGGTTAGGAGCATACGTATAGAAGAAATTCATCAATGTTTCTTCTACTAAGAGTGCCATTGTAAGAAAGAGTGATAGTGAGAGTATGAAGAGCGACCTGTTGGAGAGAGAAGGGAACCTGTGGGACCCAACCTTTCGCAAGGTGTGAAAAATAAATTGTGTACAAACAAGGTGGGCATGCCCCATGCTCGTGTCATGTAACTCCAAACATGTGTAAGATAGTAGTTGAAGTGGTATGTTGGTGAATATGAGTGCAGTTCCCTCAGGGGCATGTTGATAAGAGAAGAGGACAATTCTAATGAAGAACGATACTCTGAAAAGTAAGCAATGACACTTGTAAGAAGTATCAAGGATTTGGCGGGCATTGATGGCCCAACAAATTTCAGAGGTCTTCAGCAAATATAAAAACAACTGAAATAGTCACAAAGTAAGACCCACCGTAACATGAAAAAGTGTTGAAGTTGAATGTTATGGGGGTCAATGACAACAAAGAGAAATGATGGTTCTCCCTGTGCCATCTGAGACTCCTCATTGTAAAGGTAATGAGAGTCAAGATACGGTTTCCCTTCTAGAAACTGTGTTGATGTCAACAAAAGGGAGACATGACTCCAAGAAGCCAAGGGATTTTAGAAATTCATTGGATGAGATTAGAGACTAAGGAGGTACATGGTCGAAGTCAATATGGGTGGAGAATAAATACTTCCCTTGGTTGGGGATATATGTGAAGTGGCAACAACCGTACAACTAGGTCGAGTGTCAGGGGGAAAACTAGACGGGGGATAAGGTGTGACAGAGGTGGGACAAAGTGAACTTAGAGAGCAGAGGGAGGTGGCCTATGGGATACTCGGGGTTTATGGAAGATGTTAACATGAGTAGAAGATAATGGATGCCAAAACCAAGAGTGACATGGGTTGTGTTCTCCAAAAATAAGAAGGTCGCCAGAGGTGACGACAAAATGCTATGTAAATGATGGAAACAAAGGTTTTGTACAATTTCCAAATAAATAAATAATTGGGGATGAGTGTATAAATACAGAAACAAGTGCACTCGTGCAAGATGGCTTGGCCTATGAGGGTGCAAGTTGTGTAAGGAACTGGTGGAGGGTGAGGGGCCCAATGGGTGGGTCTTTGTATGAGGGAAATGAATGAAGGTGAATTCACAGATGGGAAAACTGACGTTGGATTAAATGGGGGGCTAATGATATTGTGGGTTTGTAGTCCAATGAGAATTGTGTAGAAATGTCCTAGGAGTCCATGGGTCAGGCTAGCAATATGAGGAGAAGAAGTATGTGGCTTATTCTCAAACATGCGTAAGACTATTGGGACTCCCATCCCTAGGGGGTGAAAGTGACATGAGTGTCACAAGGTCAAGGGGAACTTAGAATGGGAAAAATCATGTGGGGAAGAGCGCTACCAAGTGACAACACTGAAAATGCAGTGGAGATGAGAGTACTGCAGAGCCGGATGGGGGTGTCCTATAGGAAAATGTCAGAGGGTGGAACTAAAAGATGTAATGGATATTAAAAGGGAATGACTACATGCTAGTGTCGAGCATATACCTACAGGGGTTGCATGGATTTGTGAGGGCCAAGTACCGACACACATTAAAACCAAATACCCAACATGAACAATATCTGAAGATAATGAACATAAAACAATTATTTGATAACTTTGAACATGAGCATGCATACCTGAACGAGGTATGAGAAAATGGCTCCCCAGGGGTCGGGGATGGATGGTGACTCGGAAAGTATGGCTATGTAGGAAGTGGGATCCTGATCCTGTGAATAAAGATGGATCGAAAAATGGATGTCCGGAGCTCTCGGAAGGGAGTATGGAAGTTTTGGAAAAAAGGGCCTATATATAGCTGTAGGGCCCACATTGCCACCTCATTTGTAGCTGCTACTATAGTGATTGGAGAGGAGATTCCAAAGAATATTTTTATATTCTGAGAGTGCGAGGAAGTCGATCTAGGAGGTGTGAGAGTTAGGTTAGTGGTCTCATCCTCCTGTACAGTAGTTAGGTGTCAATTTTTGGGTAGGACCGTACGGATGGCTGTACGGTGGGATTTTAGGAGTGGGCCCCACCAAATGCGTAGGAGATCAATGGATACCCATGCACGAGTGCATGGATGTAATGGGCATAGTCACGCATGGGGGTGCTCAATTTGGGAAAATAGGCATGCATGGGATGCACGCCTGTTCAAAGAACAACTGTGCATATGTGCGCGACTGTGTTTCTAAAAGTTGCGCAACTGTGTAGTGAATAGGCGCGCATATGATGTGCACCTCTGGGATGAAAAGGTGCACATACATGCATCCCTATGGGGTGAATAGGTGTGCATGTGTGCATGCCTATGGGGATAATAGCTGGGACCTTGAGGAAAAGCTGAGGGTGAGAAAAAACTTATCTTTTTGGGGAGATTTTTTGGTGTTTTGATGAGTTGTGATGGCTAATCGAGTACTGTATATGTGGATGAAGGTGATCTTTTGTGATGATTCCGATCCATTGGAGAGAGATGGAATGGACACGACTGAGGGAGGCCATGAGGGATGAGGAGCCAGGGTTTTGTGGTGCTTTGGCAGCCTGTGGGCTGCTAAAGGTTTTTGAGTGCTCACTAGTGAGGGCACAAGAGTATCTGCTACAATTCCTAATTTCGATGTGGAGTCCAAATTTGCAGTGTTTTATTGTGTGTGGGGAGTACTTGGCATTCTCTGCTGAGGAGGATGTCTATTTTCTAACTGGGCTCCCATTTTGAGGAACCCTGCTACCGATCGAACAAGTGATAGTTGGAGAGGGACAGTTGGCTACCCTTGCCTGGACATATTGTTCGGGAGAGGATTTTATGTCTGGGTCAGTGGTGAGGATTGGGGCAATGGATTCCATAGTACATCATTGCATGGCAACAATGATTGCGAGAGTTTATGGGTCACTCGTGACTCAGCATATTAGTGGTGGCCAACTGAGGATCATGCAGAGGGCACTAGGGGGTGATCATTTTGCCTGGGGCTTGATGCTACACGCCAAGATGGTGGGACAACTCACCAAATGTCAAGCAATTGACTTAGGGGATTTTTATTTTGGATCTATTCTGGTGGCTTCGTTTCTAGAGAAGGTGCCTATGTTGTGCCCAAGAGTTTTGTTAGACCCACAAGGAGCATGAGAGCTGCGACTACAGTGGTATGCAATGATTTTGGTCCATCATGGAGGTGGGGAGGGTGGCCATTACTTCACGGTCGAGGCTGCATAGGTGTGGCGTCAGATGCCACAGATCATATTGTAGTTTCCATATAGTGGGATAGAGTTATGTGATGACTCTAAGATGATATTACCCCCGAGAGAGGTATTCGATTGCCGAGGTATGATGTTATTGTTGCTAGTTTTTTATTTGTTTAGATAGTATAGCATATGGTTGATATTTGTATGGATGTTGATGCTATTATGTGTTTGTTTGTGTATATGTGGGACCGCGTGGATGGGAGGTTGAGTTGATCAAAGCGCCAGCCTGCCAGGGGCCTGTGAGACAACCACGGGGAGAGTCGCAAGTAGGGGAGAGGTGACGTCGAGAGGATGTTGGGGCGAGGCCCAGTGATGATGATAGAGTAGCCAGGAGACATTGTTATGATGACACTGGTGCAGGGTCATCACATGCTCCTGCGGCCAAGGCTGGGGGAGAGTTTGATGATTTCCACCGCCAATTAGAGGGAGTTCTATGGGGAGTGCCCGAGGGGATGTGAGTGTGGATCCAGAATGAGGGGAACCTAGGGTAGTGTATTGGGCTATCAACAGAGTCATGGGCCCTGATCTGTAGAGAATTTGTAGTCAGAGTTGCGATGACTAGGCAGTTTTTCCCAGGACCTGAGGGACCTATAGCTGGTGGGGCACCTCCACCAAAGGGAGGACCTGGTGCTGGAGCACTAGAGGTGCCCTAAGGTCTGCTAGATATGTACTTTTGTGTTTGATATAGGATGGTGATCTCATTTTGTATAGTTGTGAAATCTAGTTTTGTATTGATAGGGATGAGGTGACTCACCTTCCTACGGGCGATGTACTATTTTTTGTAAACACTTATGACATTTTGATCGGTGTANTATATATATATATATATATATATATATATATATATATATATATATATATATATATATATATATATGGATATAAATTTTTGGATCTTTGTGATGTGCATATGTGTTGATGATGTCTAATCTATATGTTGTGACAAACTTCTAATGGTTTATGTGTGTGTGAAGATGTCTTGATGTGATATATGCCAATCTAGTATAATGTTAGCCATGTTATCTGTTATTTGATTGAATTTTCTTGGGATATGTGTAAATGTAATGAAATCAAAATGTCAAGATAAAAGTCAAACCTACAGATATTTGCGAAAGAGTCAAGGATCATGGACACGGTACACATTGTTGAGCTGGAGGACGACAAGTTGGGAATCTAATAAGATGCTAAGGTGATGAATATGATGATGACTGGCCTCAACAAGAAGACCAATGACAGTGATTTATTCTTCTTATTTTTTTTGGATGAGCCTAAACATATGCCGCTAGTGTGGATCAGGTCATGTGAAGGTGAATAGAGGGCCCAAGCAGCCAAAGCGAGATTTTGTGTCCAACGGATAGCTCCATTGGTGTAACTGATGTGGTATGCCGATGGGGGTGGAATCTATGAATAACACGAGTGATAGATTAGATGTGAGGTATGGATAAAGGAAGATTAAAAACTCTACAAAAGACGTACAAAAAATAAAAATCCTAGTGTAGTATGTCTACACTCAGGCATAAAATTTATTTAAGTACAACTCGTTGACTGATTATTTGAGAGGATGGCCTTCGGGGGGGGGGGGCAAGATGTATGTGCCTTTAGTGAGCCAATGTTGGATGATGTACAATCCATGCCATAGGGACTCAAATTTTCCATGGCTAAGGGTATTGTGAGTGACATTGTAATCAAGGACGAGGTCACCTTCGTTGAATGAGCGAAGGTTGACATGGCAATCAAAGGTGGCCTTTGACCGTGTTTTGGCTGCCTCATTGTTTTGTAATGAGGATCGACGATCTTCATCCAAGGAATTTAAGTTCAGCAAATGATGCTCTATTGGAGCAGTGTCGGGTAATATCTCAATGGCGGTGCATATGGTGGGAATTTCACACTTGATGGGAAGAGTGGCCTCAACCCCGTGGACTAGATGAAAAGGTGTGAAACTAGTGGAAGTTTTGACTATTGTGCGATAAGCCCAGAGCACGAAAAATAACATATGATGCCAATTGGTTTTATGTTTGTTAACCATGTGCTGCAACATGGTTTTGAGGACCTTGTTAACTACTTCTACTTGTCCGTTGGACTGAGGGTAGTATGGTGAGGCAAGTTCATGGGAGAATCCTAACCTGTATGAGAGTTCAATGAAAATATCATTCTCAAAATGTTTCCCATGATCAGAGACTAGTTGGAGTGGTACTCCAAAGCAAGATATGATGTGGTTAAAGAAAAAATGTGCTGCTATGTTAGCGGTGTTGTCGAGGGTAGGCATGGCTTCAACCCACTTGGTAAAGTAATCGACCGCAATGACTATGTATTTGTGTCCATTGCTAGATGGAGGGTTGCAAGTCATGAAGTCGATGCCCCATTTACATAAGGGGCCAGTGGTGATGAATGGGTGTATAAGAGCAGGTGGTGCTCATGATTTGTTGGCATAAAGCTGGCATTTATCACATTGTTTCATGGCATGAATGGAGTCGTGAAATAATGTAGGCCAAAAGTAACCTACGCGGATGATTTTCTGAGCGGTGGACTGTTAAGCCCTAATATTGGCTCATTACCCTTTAATTGGGGCATATTAGATTAGTAATGCTATTTTATTTATGTCATCTTTAGGCCATTAGTTGTAATT
>ML809813.1:102649-113949 GCA_009831015.1 Picea engelmannii | reverse complement strand
ATAAATTATCACCAAAGTACTATGGCCTTTATAAGGTGTTGCAAAATATTGGTACTATGGCATACAAATTGGAGTTGCCTGCATCTTCACGAGTACACCCAGTTTTCCATGTTTCATGCTTAAAGAAGGTTATAGGCGACAAGGTCCCAGTTCAAACTATATTGCCAAAACTTGACGAGGAAGGAAAAATCATATTGGAGCCTGAAGCCATCACTGACACAAGAATTCGCCAATTGAGGAATAGATCCATTTCAGAGTATCTCATTCAATGGAGGAAACTACCGGCTGAAGATTCCACTTGGGAAGATGAGTATTTTATAAAGAAGCATCCAGAGTTACTCAAGCATTGTGGACAACACTTATCTCAAGGGGAGGGGCATGTTAAGCCCTAATATTGGCTCATGACCCTTTAATTGGGGCATATTAGATTAGTAATGCTATTTTATTTATGTTGGCTTTAGGCCATTAGTTGTAATTTAGATTAGTAATGTTATTTTATTTATGTCGGCTTTAGGCCATTATTTGTAATTATACCTCCTAGTCTCCTATATATACCAAGGAGACATTTTCATTTTAAATCATCTTGTACTTGAACATTTAAGTGAGGTAAAAGGAGGTTTCCCCCTCGAAGAGGCTTATTATATGAAATTATCTCTTTTTCAAGGCGTTGAGTACTTTTCCTGAGGTTTTTATATGCTATATTGATGTTTGGTTCTTAACATGGACATCCCTGAGAGATGCCCCCCACAAGTGTCGTTGTGGTAGTCGTTCAATACTCTATCGGACTTGTCAATAGTTAAGCATTGATGAAGTATGGTGTCAACCCCTTGCCGATATAAGATATCCCCAATGAGGAGGTAGCAAGGTGCTTGGTGACGAATACATCGACGATCATCTCTGGATAGGTGGTTTCTGAATTTTTGTGTTCGGAGATAGAAGAGAAAATCGCCATAACAAGGGTCATCCAAGGGGATGTAAAAGAGATGTTCATCAGGGAAGTCAGTATTGATCGGTGAACTGGTAGTGTTGGAGGGAAATTCCATGATAAGTTCGACGAGGATGAGATATTTCTTTCTCTTGGGTGTTGAAAATTTAAGATCGTTCTCCTGAAGGACAACGATCCATCAAGAAAATTTACCATTAATTTTCTGAGGACTGAGAAAGTATTACATGGGGTTGGAATCCGCTATGAATTTGGTAGGTCGAAGCAGAATGTAATGGCACAACTTCCGGACTATGAGGACGACTGCAAGGGCTAGTTTCTCTATGTGATTATATTTCAAGGGTGTCCCTGAGAGGTTTTTACTAATATAGTAAATGACATACTCATAGTCATCATCCCCTATTTGAACGAGCAATCCTGCTAATGAGATAACTAAGGCCGATATGTAGAGGATATAGTCGCGATTATAGTCAGGTGGACTAATCAAAGGAGAATTGGAGAGTGTCATTTTAAGATCATCTAAAGTGTTTTGGGCATGTTCATCCCAGTGGAATGGGATGTCGTGGCGTATTAAGCAAAGGAAACGATGTGCTCAAGTGGAATAGTCTGTGACAAAGTCTCGTAAAAAGTTAGCTTTGCCTTGTAGGCTCTGCAGTTGGCATAAATTTCGAGGAGGGGGAATTTCTGTGATGGCTTGGACTTTGGGGGGATCCACAGTAATACTGTTTTGGGAAACAATGAACCCAAGAAGGCGGCCAATAGTGACACAGAATACACACTTGAGGGGATTCAAGAGGATATTTTACTAATGACACCTTTGAAAGATGATTTTTAGATCATTGCGATGCTGAGTGTGTTTCTTGGATCGAGTGGTGAGGTTGTCAAAATATGTGAGGATGATATGAGACAGGTCATGAAAAATGTATGTCATGGCCCGTTGGAAAGTGGTACCGACATTCTTGAGGCCAAATGGCATGACATGATACGCAAAGGTGCCCCAAGGGGTAGTGAATGTGGTCTTGTATTGATCGGCGGGGTGAATTTGGATTTGGTTGTAGCCAGAGAAATCGTCCATGAAGGACAAAGCCTCGTGACCTACACAATCATCGATAATTTGGTCGATGAAGGGCATTGGAAAGTTATCTTTGGGATAGGCATGAATGAGGTCATGGAAGTCCATACAAACACAAATAGTGCCCTATTTTTTGTTAACAGGGACAGGGTTAGAGACCCATGACGTATAGGCAATGGGGTAAATGAACCTTGCAGCACGTAATCTGTCAATCTCAGCTTTGATGACTGCTACTTTGGATGGGTGTAGTGGTAATTATTTTTGGTAGACTGGTGTGATATCAAGCCAAGTGTTGATGTGATGTTCGACGATAGAGGGGTTAAGGTTGGGCATCTCTGTGTATGACTAGGAAAAAATGTCCTGATATTTCTAGAAGAGAGTTTTGTAGGCAGTAATTTCTTCAGGAGTGCATGTGGCGCCAATAGTGATTTCCTCGATGACTCCCTTTTTGATGGAAATATTGATTTTAATGGTGGGGGAAATGTTGGCCATATTTCATTCTTCAAAATCATCAAGAGCATGGATAGGGTTGTTGAACCAGTCGATATTCCCTGATGGGATAAAATCCTTGGTTTCGACTGCGTATATGGGGTATTGGTTAGGAGGTGAGAAGGCTTCCTGTGAAAGGAAGAGAGATTGGTGGTGTAGCGCATCCCATGGGCAGTCGGGGCTGATTAATTCCTCGAGTATGTCCTCATCATAGTGGAATTGTCATGAATACAAGGGATCCAGAAGAGGAATATCGATGACTGTCACCGTGTGATTTTTGTCTGGTGATGAAGAAGCAAGGGGAGTGATGCAAGGACATTTTTATGGTTCACTCGACATAAACCAAATATTGAGATACTGAGGGTTTAAAATGGTAGTCGGGTGTAAAATTTCCATGGGGAAATGAATGGGGGAATTGGGGGCATTTGGGGGTAAATCCTCGTATAAGTCATCCAAGAACCATGGGGGAGTAGGGATTGCCTTAGGTTTTGGTGAAAATATATGAACCATAGTAAGTGATGGGGTAAGGGTATTCACTGGTTCTACTAGAGGAGAGCATGTATGATTTTGAATAAGGGCAAGTTGGCTATGTCTGTATTTAATGATCATAGGACATTGATATGTAAAATGATCAAGTGATTCACATAAAGAGCAAGGACATCTCATCCATTCATTGAATGAGGTCATGACATAATGGATGTCAGAGATGTGAGTTGGGGAGGGTCTTTGCTTAAAAATATGGTGTATGACTGTTAGCATCTGTTGGAATTGAGGTAATGTTGGACAATGGTGTGTGTAATGGCCATATTCTGAACAGATGGCGCATGCGAATTTGGTCTGTAGTCCTTTGTTACTTGTGTTCAGGGAGATAGCAGAAATAATGGAGGAAGTGATGGGAGATGGTCATGCTTGAGGGATTTGAATGAGATTATGTAACTCGGGGAGATATGGGCACCTATTGGTGGGGTGTTCATATTTCTCGCAGAGTGCACAAGGAGGTTGGATGTGAGGAGGGAGAAGAGTGATGGGCTCTTTCTTCTTTCTTCTACCCCCAACTGTTGGAAATGTTTCACAGGTAGAATATGCTTGTCATTGATGGCAAGTACAACAATGAATATGGCATGAGGACAGGAAGGATGTAACAAATAGGCACCAGAAGTATTTTGGGAAGACGCTGTAGAGAAACCTCGATAAGATCAGAAGAGATAGTGCAGAGAATGTTTGGTATGTTTTACACACAGCGTATGCTTTTCATTGATGGCAAGTACAACAATGATGATGGCTTGAGTAAAGCAACGATGATCAGCGGTGCAGTGATAGTCAGGAAGACCAGCAACACAGAAATTGTCTAAACGCAACAATCCTCGTTCGTCAAATCAAGGATTGATCTAAACTGTTGATCAGACATGATGAAGTCCTGTAAAGTTTGTGAATCATTTCTGATCATTGGATCCCATCCAAAATTATCAACAGCATGAGGGTTATCAGATCTGAATATAGACAAGAAGAGTGCATTGAAGAGGAGGATAGATCTCAGGCGTTATATTTGAGCGTAGAGTCTGACCACCGTTGGATCGAAGAAAAAATGCACGATATTTAAAGTGCAAGGAGTAGAGGGCTCACAAATCCTGAAAGTAGGAGGACCATCCATCTCAGGGGGTTATGTGGACCATTGATCTGACTCCCTATCGGAGTTTTGGGGATTGAGAGTTGGAGATGATAGGTAATATCATCCACGGAAATATCGATTTCACGATATGCAAAATCATGATGTAATCTGAGACATCAAACCAAGACCACATCGGGACCGTCAATCCAACTCACGTCAGCTATGAACACGTGGCACAACCAGGTAATCACAAGTGTCAGACTGATTCAACATGCCAAGCACATGTAAGTCACGAATCAGGGTGACACGTGGCCGTTATTTAACACATGTGACATCAACAGACTTACATCATGTCAAAGTTTCAAGGATCGCATGTTGGAGATATCAAAGAAACAATGCACCAGAAATCCCAATTTCGTGATATGAAAAATCATGACTTAAATCGCAGTTGTTGAATAAAGATAGAATCTGGACTGTTGATTCAAGTCCCTTTTGGGGTTTCGAGGATAGAGTATTGAATTTGTCAAAGAACATTCACCACAGGAATCCTGATTTCGTGATATGCAAAATCATGACTTAATCGTGGACCGTTGGATCAAGAGTACGAGTGGCGAAAGATCAGAGCACCATAAAATATCCCTTTCGAAGTTTCTCCTATCGCGACTTGGAGTAACAAGAACCTCCACCTAAGGAACAACGAGATGCGAGATCACAAAAGCACCTTATGCATAAGGTTGTGGTCATAGCTCTTGGTCACAAGAAGGGAAGGAGTCAGTCTAGATAAGATCCATTTTAGGGTTTCAGAGATCGCGATAAGGAAAGTCGAGATCCCTCATCTCCAGATTCATGAAACGTTAATTTGCGAAAAGACATTTTTGCATAGGCACTTGGTTATGACCATAGTCATATTGGGGAAGGAGCTAGTGCCGAAAAGTTCTGTATTGGAACTTCGGAGATCACGAAATGAAGTGTCAAGATACTCAACACAGAATTGTCGAATGCTGAAATGTCAAAATGAATTGAAGATCCTATGGATTCAATCCAATGGTGTAGGTGAATTTGAGCAAGATCAGAGGGCTACTATTGCATGACACAGTGAAACTGCTAGAAACCATTGATGGTCTCTACCAGAGGATGCGAAGAGAATTCGGTGTGATTTCTAGAGCAGCTGAAGAGTCACATGGAATCTACCAATGGAATGAAGATGATTCGTGGAGGAAATTGCCAACTGGATGAGGGTTTGATCTCGTAACTAAAACAGAAAGGATGAGCTTGACTGTAACAGGGAAGACAAAGAGTCTCAACTGGCAGAGAGAAAAAGGAATCTAGGATTAACACCTAGTGATGATAGACACAGGGGTTGAACTTCTAGAGAATTTGAAGAGTCACGATGATGATCACGCAGAGCACTTGAGATGTGGAGGATATTGGTGCAGTATGATCATGCAGACAAATGGCGAATATTGCATGCACAAGATGCACAGAAGCTATATATACATGGTACAGAGAAGAGAAAGGCTTGGTGTTGTTGTTGGAGTTGTTGTGGTCACTGTGTAGAAGGATTGAAGTGTGAGCAAGGAGGCAGAGAGCAGAAGTAGAAATTCACAGAAGAGGAATTGTGCAGTGAATGGACATGGCACACAGAGCATAAAAAGTAGAAGAACAGATAGTGCAAGTCATGTGTGCAGAAAGGCAATGAGGCAGACAGAGCAACGAAATGCAGCAGAACAGTGATGAGTCCGGTAAGCCATTGTTGAACATCATATCACTGTAATAAGTTTTAGTAGCAAAGATTTATATTTTAGAGAGGTTGGGAGGTGCTAGGGAGGATTGTTGTCCTCAGAAGTTCAAGTGGGTGCTTGAACACAGGGAGTTGTAGCTTCCATCTGGTTGCAACCAGAGAAACCAGGGTGGCAGGGTGGTGCAAGGGAGAAATCTTATTCTCTGTTATACAAGTTGGTGCCTGTATGATTGGAAGTTGGTGCTTCCTTCTAGTTGGTGCTAGAGAAACTAGGGAGTCGGTGCTTCCTTCTAGTGGGTGCTAGAGAAAACAGAGAGTTCGTGCTCTCAGCAAGTAGCATCTTGCAAAATAGAGGTCGTAGCCTCATTATGAGTTGGTGCTCATATGTATGATAATGTAAATAATGTAACTATTACTTATCATATAAAGAAAAAATATATTTTTACCCTGTATGGGTTTCCTTGGGAAATATTTGTCTCTGTGTTTCTCATATATGTGAATGATGTTGAAAGTTACATTGTTTATTATCTATTGTGATCATCATTCAGTGTTTCTACAAAGAGTTTAAAAGAAGCATACTTGTTTAAGCACGGTAACAACCGATTCACCCCCCCCTCTCAGTTGTCCAACAATTGGTATCATATCCCACCCCTTCTATGTAAGGGTAGATCCTAGAGCTTAAACATGTCAAGCCATGAAGGAAATTCAACCAATAAGGCCCCTCTGTTCAATGGAACAAACTTTGCCTTCTCGAAAGTTAGAATCAGAACCTACATAATGGCTTTAGTTGCAGATGTCTAGGATGTGGTAGATACTGGTTATGTAAAGCTAGTTGTGCTAGCTAATAAGGATGACAAACTAGAATTTAGCTTCAACGCTAAGGCTATGAATCCTATCTTGAGTGGGCTTGCAGAAGAAGAATTTGTAAAAGTTATGCACCTAGAAACTGCCAAATAAATGTGGGACAAACTCATTAACAATTATGAGGGTAATGAGAAGGTAAAGGATGCAAAGCTTCAAACCTACAGAATACAGTTTGAATGGCTAAATATGAAGGAAGATGAAACCATTGGAAAATTCTTTCTGAGAATAGAAGAAATGGTAAATGCAATGAAGGCACTTGGTGAAACAATTGGGGAACCTTCTTTAGTTCAAAAAATCTTGATATCTCTCCCAGATAGGTTCAACCCAAAGGTCTCTACTATAGAAGAAATTAATGATCTAAAAACCTTGTAGTTTGATCAACTTCTAGGAACAATGACTTCATATGAAATGAGAATAGTTAAAGATAAACCCACTTCCAGAGAAGCATCATTTAAAGCAGACAAGAATGAGGATTCTGAGCGCGATGAAATTGAAGAAAAATTTGTGAAGAGACTGAAGAAGGGCTCAGGCAAATACAAAGGTAAACTACATTTCAAATGCTTTAACTATGGAAGGATAGGTCATTTTGCAAATAAATGTCCACACAAGAAACATGATCATAGCTATGAAGGTGAAGAGAAGCACAAATCCAGAAGATTTGATAAAAAGAAAAGTTTATGTGTAAACAATGATGACTCCTCATAAGACACCGATAGTGACTCTTCCTATGAAGATAAGGTAAATGACTTCATGCTTATGGCCAAAGAGAATTATGATAATAAAAGCATACACAGTGATGATAATGATGAAGAAGTTGTGGTTGACATGGAAGGAGAACTGATCAGTGCATTGGAAGAGATTGACAGACTAAGAATCAAGAACAGAAAGCAAAGACAATTGTTGTTACAGTTCGAGAAAGACAGAAAAGAACATGATGAAGACCTTGTCCTACTAAAAGTAGAATTGGAAGAGGCAAAGAAAATTGAAGAGATTCTGAAACAATAGCTATCAGAAAAGAAGGCAAGATGTGAATCATTAGAACAAGAAGTAGTGAAAACAAGGAAAGAAATGGAGAAGTTTTAATCCCTCTATAATCAAAATCTGTCAAGTATCAAAGCCTCAGAAGGATTAGCCACCATCATAAATCAGCAAAGGAATCCAAAGATGAAAAATGGTTTGGGTTATGAAGAGGGATCAAGCAGTGGGAAGCCAGGAAATGAAGAACCCATAAAGTTTGTCAAAAGTACAACCAATGACAATAACAACCCTGCAGAAACAATGGAAGACGATCAACCACCCAAAACGAGTAAAGGAAAAGGTTCCAGGATTGAATCTGAAGAACATAGAGACAATTCTCTCTCTGTTGAAAGATGTCATCAGCAAGAAAGAAATCGATTTTCTCAAAGAAGACAACCATTTACCAGGTACAAAGAATTCTACTCAAAGAAAATCAAACCCTTGGTATATAGATAGTGGATGCTCCAAACACATGACAGGAGACAAAGGAAAGTTTCTATCTCTAAGTGAAAGAAAATCAAGAAGTGTAACCTTTGGAAATGATGCTCCAGAGAAAATAAAAGGAAAAGGGATGGTGAGCTTAAGTAATGGAAAAGGAAAATCCCAAGATGTTCTACTTGTGGATGGGCTGAATCATAACCTGCTTAGTGTAAGTCAAATGTGTGACAGAGGATGCGATGTGTTGTTCACATCCAAGGATTGCAAGATAAAGTCTGTAAACTCAGGACAAGTGGTGGCCAAAGGCATAAGGACATAAAATAATATATATGTGCTGAAAGAAAATAGAGAAGAATGTAATCTAAGAAAACATGATGAAAGCTGGTTATGGCATAGGAGACTTGGACATCTAAACGTTGACCACTTAATCAAACTCAAAAACCTCGAGGCAGTAAAAGATCTTCTGAGAATATTAAAGCCCCAAGATTCAGTGTGTAAACCCTGTCAAGTAGGGAAGCAAAACAGGACACAGTTTAAGTCTAAGAGCTTCACTTCAACAGAGAACCACTCCAACTAGTTCATATGGACTTATGTGGACCATCAAGACAGGAAGGCATAGGAAAAGAAAACTACTTCATGTTGATTATCGATGATTACTCTAGACTTACTTGGGTTGCTTTTCTCAAAGAAAAAGCTGAAGCATTTGAGAAGTTTAAGATATTTAAGGCTTTAACTGAGACTCAAATAGGGAAGAGGTTAAAGGCAGTAAGATCATACCGAGGAGGAGATTTTATGTCAAGAGACTTCATGGAATTCTGTGATGAGCATGGGATCAAGAGAGAATACACAATACCAAGAACTCCACAACAAAATGGAGTAGTTGAGAGGAAAAATAGAACATTACAGGAAATGGCCAGGTCAATGATGAATGAGAAGAACATTGATCAAACCTACTAGGTAGAAGCAATACACACAGCAGTCCATGTGCTTAACAAAGCTCACCTTAGACCACAAAGTGACAAAACAACTTATGAATTATGGTTTGGAAGACCTGCCTCAATCAAACACTTCAGAGTATTTGGGAGTAAATGCTACATAAAGAATAATGATGAAAACCTCGACAAATATGATGACATGGCGGATGAAGCTATTTTATTAGGGTATGCTACAAACAGTAAAGGATACAGATGCTATAATAAGAGGTTGCATAAAATGGTTGACTGTATTGATGTAAAAATTGATGAAGGAATCCTAGCAAGAGAGGGGTACGGTAATGAGTCTTCTACAGAAGACACAGGTAAAGTTGAAGATGAATAGGTCCAAGAATCAAAAAATGAAGACTCTGAATCAGATGAAGACTTAGACACTTAGATAGACTCAAATTAGTAGTCAACTACAAATTCTTCCTCCAGAATCATTCAAAAGACAACCCTGCAAGTCAGATAATTGGAGAAAAGGACAAAGGTGTACAAACTAGGAGAAAGCTAATCAAAACCACCAAACAATCTCATATAGCTCTCATATCCATGCTAGAACCCAAGAATTTAATGAATCCAGCAAAGATGATCACTGGGTTCAATGAATGAAGAACTTGATCATATTGAGAAAAACAATACATGGGAGATGGTTCAAAGACCCGAAGGTAAAAACGTCATTGGCTCCAAATGGATCTTTAAGAATAAGTTGAATGAGCAAGGACAAGTTATTAGGAACAAAGTGAGGTTAGTCTGTAAAGGCTATGCTCAGATAGAAGGACTGGATTTTGATGAAACATTTGAGCCTGTAGAAATATTAGAAGCTATCAGAATGTTTCTTGCCTATGCTTGTCATAAAAGGTTTAAAGTCTATCAAATGGATGTCAAGTCAGCCTTTCTCAATGGATATTTAAGTGAAGAATTCTATATGTAACAACCAAAGGGTTTCAAATTGTCTGATAACTCTGACTTAGTATGCAAGTTGAAGAAAGTTGTATATGGTTTAAAAAGAGCCCCTTGAGCCTGGTATCAGAGACTAGATACGTATCTCAAAAACAAAGGGTTCAAGAGAGGAACAACCGACAACAATCTGTATATTAAGACAGAGGATAATGATTT
This sequence comes from Picea engelmannii, assembly GCA_009831015.1. Lineage (NCBI taxonomy): Eukaryota > Viridiplantae > Streptophyta > Pinopsida > Pinales > Pinaceae > Picea > Picea engelmannii. The sequence continues at coordinate 103,683 of ML809813.1, read as the reverse complement.
GCTCATCATATTGGTCTATGTAGATGACATCATCTTCTACATAGATGATGATGTAATAAGGATTCACTGGTACAATGGTTTTCTTCTGCCATGGAGTCTGAATTTGAAATGTATATGATAGGAGAACTGTCATTTTTCCTTGGTCTGCAAATTACTCAAAGGTCCAAAGGGATGTTCATTTCTCAAGAAAAATACCTAAGAGAAATGTTGAAAAAGTTTCAAATGGAAGATTCTAAACCTGTGGGTACACCTATGGTAACTGGATGTAAACTAAGAAAGTATTATGATTCACCTAATGTTGATCAAAGCTCATATCGATCAATGATAGGAATCTTGTTGTACATCACAACATCTCGCCCGGACATAATGCATGTTGTAGGCATGGTAGGAAGATATCAGGATGCACCTAAACAGAGTCATTTGCAAGTTGTCAAAAGGATATTCAGGTATTTGAAAGAGACAATGACTTATGGTCTGTGGTATCCCAGAAATCAAAGTCTTCAGTTGACTGCTTATTCAGATGAAGATTAGGAAAACTGTGTTGATGAGAGAAAAAGAACCAGTGGAGGAGCATTCTTCTTGGGTGACTCCTTAGTAGCATGGCTTAGTAAAAAGTAAGGTTTTATTTCTTTATCAACCATAGAGGCAGAGTACATTGTTGCTGCTACCTATTGCACTCATGTATTATGGATGATTCATACACTTGTAGACTTAGAGGTAAAATACACTGCACCGATCCCAATTCATTGTGATAACACTAGTGCCATCAGTGTGTCTAAAAATCCTGTCTTCCACTCCAAGACAAAACATATTCCCATAAAATATCATTTTCTGAGAGAGAAGGTCACCAATCAGATTGTTCAGGTCTGTTATCCACATTTTTGGTCATCAAGATGATGTCATGATAGTGTCATGATAATGAAAAATCAAACTCTTCACTAAGAACATTTTCATGAGAAAGGTTACACTTGACAGCTTCCAGAAATCATATTTTAAAGATAGTTCGCAGGCTGCATATATACTCTCCTGCGAGA
>ML809813.1:41537-63216 GCA_009831015.1 Picea engelmannii | reverse complement strand
AATACATGAATATGTCCCTTTCCCATAATGATGATATCATCTTATTACATGACTCCTTGATCACATGTATAGTCTAGAGTTTTGAATATATTAATCTCTTTGTTGTGATTGGTTTGTGTTGTCGTGATTGGACGACGCAAGAGAATCGTGGCAGAGCGGGGATCAACAGAGATAAGGAGAGCTTTCATAAAGTAAGTACATCATCCTTCTTCTCTTGTCCATTCAATACTTTAGAACTAGGGAAAGAGTAGTATTCTGTCACAGTTTGTTCCAGATCCAGGTGGATCTGGGGAGATTGGTCTGTGTCCGCACTCACGAATTTATCCTTGAACACTGATGCTACAGCAACAAGAGACAACAACAAGGTCATCATATGTGGTTGATTTTCTTCATGCATGAGCAAGTGTGTGTGTCAGAGCTAGGAGCCAGCGAAAGGAGACCTACGACATCAAGGCTCGGGTTGTAAGTTTCTCTTTCAATTAATTCAATACATGAATATGTCCCTTTCCCATAATGATGATGTCATCTTATTACGTGATTCCTTGATCACATGTATAGACTAGATATTGAATACATTAATCTTCTTGTACTTCGATTGGTTTGTACTGTTATGATTGGACGGTGCAAGAGCATCGAAGTGGAGCGAAGAACAACAGAGAATAAGGAGAGCGTTCATAAGGTAGGTCCTTTATCCATTTTTCTTAGTTCATTCAAAGGTCTAGATCTAGGGAAAGAGTAGTATTCTGTCACATTTTGTTCTAGATCTAGGTGGATCTAGGGATATTGGTCTGTGTCCGCACTCACAAATTTATCCACTAACAAGGTCCATTACATTCCCACTACAGAACAAATTGCATACATCTTTACTAAGCCCCTAGCTAAGACACCGTTTGAATATCTCAGACAGAAGGTGGGTGTCATTTCGTTTCACACCTAAAAGAGTCCATCTTGTTAGGGGGGATTTGTATTGTTTGAATATCTAATGCCTCCTAAAAATTACTGTATTAGCTCAGGGGGAGCATGCCTTCACTTTGACATTGATGTCAAAGGGGGAGAAAAGAATCTGGGTGCCTTTGTTTCCATCAATGCCAAAGGGGGAGATTGTTGGAAATGTTTCACAGGTAGCATATGCTTTTCATTGATGGAAAGTACAACAATGAAGATGGCATGAGTACAAGAAGAATGTAATAGACGGGCACCAGAAGTATTTTGGGAATACGCTGCAGAGAAACCTCGATAAGATCAGAAGAGATAGTGCAGAGGATGTTTGGTATGTTTTACACACAGCGTATGCTTGTCATTGATGGAAAGTACATCAACAATGATGGCTTGAGTACAACAGTGATGATCAGTAGTGCAGTGATAGTCAGGAAGACCAACAATGCAAAAATTTTCTAAACGCAACAATCCTCAGTCGTCAAATCGAGGATTGATCTAAACTGTTGATCAGGCATGATGAAGTCCCGTAAAGTTTGTGAAGCAATTTTGATCATTGGATCCCATCCAAAATTCCCGACAGCATGAGGGCCATCAGATCTGAATATAGACAATAAAAGTGCACTGAAGAGGAGGATAGATCTCAGGTGTTATATCTGACCACAGAGTCCGACCACCATTGGATCGAGGAAAACCTGCATGATCTTTAAAGTGCAAGGAGTAGAGGGCTCACAAATCCTGAAAGCAGAAGGACCGTACATCTCAGGGGGTTATGTGGGCCGTTGATCCGACTCCCTGTCGAAGTTTCAGAGATCGAGAGTTGGAGATGACAAGTAATGTCATCCACAGAAATCTCGATTTCGCGATATGAAAAATCGCAACGTAATCTGAGCCGTCAAACCAAGATCACATCTGGACCATCGATCCAACTCACGTCAACAAACCACATCATCTAGGAACAGGTGGCACAAACAGGTAATGACAACTATCAGACTGATTCAACATGCCAAGCACATGTAAGTCATGAATCAGGATGACACGTGGCAGTTATTTAACACATGTGACATCAGCAGACTTACATCATGTCGGAGTTTTGAGGATCGTGTGTTGGAGATGTCAAAGAAACAATGCAACAGGAATCCCGATTTCACGATATGAAAAATCGCGACTTAAATTGCAGCCATTGAATCAAGATAGAATCTGGACCGTTGATCCAAGTCCCTTTCGGGGTTTTGAGGATAGAGTATTGAAGTTGTCAAAGAACATTAACCACAGGAATCTTGATTTCACGATATGCAAAATCGCGACTTAATCATGGACCATTCGATCAAGAGGACGCGTGGAAAAATATCAGAGCACCATAAAAGATCCCTTTCAAAGTTTCACCTATGGCGACTTGGAGTGACAAGACCCTCCACCTAATTAATAGTGATATGCGAGATCGCGAAAGCACCTTATGCATAAGGTTGTGGTCACAGCCCTTGGTCACGATAAGGGAAGGAGTCAGTCTAGATAAGCTCCATTTCAGGGTTTCGGAGATCGCGACTTGGAAAGTCAAGATGCCTCATCTCTAGATTCACAAAACACAAATTCATGAAAAGCGCCTTTTTGCATAGGCGCTTGGTTATGACCATAGTCATATTAGGGAAGGAGCTAGTGCAGAAAAGTTCTGTATCGGAACTTCGAAGATCACAAAATGAAGTGTCGATACACTCAGTACAAAATTGTTGAATGCCAAAATGCTAAAATGAATGCAAGATCCCATGGATTCAATCCAACGGTGTAGGTGAATTTGAACAAGATCAGAGGGCTACTATTGCACGACACAATGAAACTGCTAGAAACCATTGATGGTTTCTACCAGAGGATGCGAAGAGACTTCAGTGTGATTTCCAGAGGAGCTGAAGAGTCACATGGAATCTGCCAATGGAATGAAGACAATTCGTGGAGGAAATTGATAGTTGGATGAGGGTTTGAGCTCGTAACTAAAACAGAAAGGATGAGCTCGACTGTAACAGAGAAGACGAAGAGTCTCAACTGGCAGAGAGAAAAAGGAATGTAGGCATAACACCTAGTGATGATAGACACAGGGGTTGAAATGCCAGAGAAGTTGAAGAGTCACGATGATGATCACGTAGAGCACTTGAGATGTGGAGGATATTGGCGTAGTATGAGCATGCATAGGAATGGTGAATATTGCATGCACAAGATGCATAGAAGCTATATATACAAGGTACAGAGAAGAGAAAGGCTTGGTGTTGCTGTTGGAGTTGTTGTGGTCACTGTGTAGAAGGATTGAAGTGTGAGCAAGGAGGGAGAGTGCAGAAGTAGAAATGCATAGAAGAGGAACTGTGCAGTGAGTGGACATGGTGCACAAATCATAAAAATTAGAAGAACAGACAACGCAAGTCATGTGTGTAGAAAGGGAATGAGGCAGACAGAGCAACAAAATGCAGCAGAATAGTGATGAGTCTGGTAATCCATTGTTGAACATCATATCACTGTAATAAGTTTCGGTAGAAAATATTTATATTTCAGAGAGATTGGTAGGTGCTAGGGAGGATTTTTGTCCTCAGAAGTTTAAGTGTGTCCTTGAACACAGGGAGTTGTAGCTTCCATTTGGTTGCAGCCAGAGAAACCAAGGTGGTAGGGTGGTGCAAGGGAGAACTCTTGTTCTCTGTTATACAGGTTGGTGCCTGTATGATTAGAAGTTGGTGCTTCCATCCAGTTGGTGTTGGAAACACTCAGGGAGTTGGTGCTTCCTTCTAGTTGGTGCTAGAGAAACCAGGGAGTTGGTGCTTCCTTCTAGTGGGTGCTAGAGAAAACAGAGAGTTGGTTCTCTCAGCAAGTAGCAGCTTGCAAAACAGAGGTCGTAGCCTCATTATGAGTTGGTGCTCATATGTATGATAATGTAAAGAATGTAACTATTACTTATCATATAAAGAAAAAGAGGTTTTTACCCTGTATGGGTTTCCTCAAAAAATATTTTTCTCTGTGTTTCTCATATATGTGAATGATGTTGAAAGTGCCATTGTTTATTTCCCTTCATTATTGTGATCATCATTCAATGTTTCTACAAAGAGTTTAAAAGAAGCATAATTTTTTAAGCATGGTAAAAATTGATTCACCCCTCCTCTCAGTTGTCCAACACCAACTGTAGCGGTGGCGTTAGCAAGAGGGGGTGAGGGTGTTGCTTCGGGAGTAGGTATTGGAGTCTGCATTGGAACTCCTTTAGTTTGAGGAAGGAGTGATGGTTGAGGAACCATTACTGGTGGATGTAGATACCATACTGGGATTGTGAGCACCATATTGGGGAGGGTAAGAATTGCATCTACTTCAAAATCTTGGATGCCTAGTGGGGGGTAGAAGAAGGGGATTTGAGTAATGGCTTGGGAAACTGTTTCACAAACTAGGATATGGCCCCGGGGTGAGCTGAAATCATGAACTGGTGGAGTTGATGAGTTCTCAGTAGATTCTTGAGGGAGGATCTCTGCGACTAGTGGGAAGTCAGATATAAGAGAATCCTCACTGGGAGGAAAGGTATCCTCAATGTCAGTTCTCTTGGATGAGATGACACATACCTGATTGGAAGGATAAAAGACTAGTGGTGCACCATGGTAAGTGCGTAATAAGGATGGGTCTTTGAAAATATAAGGGCCCATCTCGATGAGTGGATATGCATCAAGATTAGTGTGGATGAAAGGAAGGATGTTATCAATGTTGGATGAAGGGTTGGGCTCATAATGTGATACTTGATCGATTGTAATGATTTTTACATTATGGGGAAACATCATGGTTCAAAACACAGAAGATGCGATGGCCTTCATAGAATACATGTAGCTATGAACAAACAAGATATTGTAGTCGAGTGGGGCATCGATAACCTCAATGTCAATAAGAACAGTTTTTCTCCCGAGCTCGACGGGGATGATTTGGAAGAGTCCCTCGGGGTATGAAACTCTTCAATCATAGGCTCTTAAGGTAATGGAAAATGGTATAATTTTGGGGGAACCAAGTTTCTTCCATACATATTTTGACCTAATGCATGTGGATGAACCCTCATCAATGATGCAACAATGAACTGTAATTTTCTGGATTTTAACTGTGATTTGAAAAGCAATGAGAGCGGGGAGGCAAGGTTCTCTACTATCGAGATCAAATGTGATGAGTAGGGTATTTGCAAGTTCAACTGCCTCGAGGGCGGAAAGTAATGACTTCCATTGGGTAGGACAAGTTTGAAGGACTTCTAATACTGACATAGCAGTAGGAGATTGTGCCAAATCATCGACCAAACTGTAATTATGAGCCGCCCTAGCCTGAGGGTTGTGGAAATTCTTATGTAAGGGGATGCGAGGAATACAAAGTGGTGGGTTAGTATTAGGGAGATGAGTCATCAAAGGGGGCCCATTTATAACTAGGGGTGTGTCTGAGGTGGTGGGAGAAGACTCAGGAGTTGCATTGTATTGATGACTATTTGTTTGTAGAAGAACTTCTTCCTCACTAGTGAGGAGGATAGTACAATCGACAGGATTTCCCAGATTGTGATATTGTCTTATTTGTGGTAGGGTAGGATGCATGTCTTGTTGGGTGTTCATTACTCCCTAGTGCAGGATAGGGTTTTTCAGAATGACTGGGGGTGGTTGTTTCACATATTGTTATGGGACCTGTTGGGGGGCAGGCAGTGTCGGGGGACAAGGTCCACTTACAGATTCTTTCATCCGTTTAAAGTTGACGATTTGGGGAAAATGGTGAGTATAGTGACCAAACTCACCACAAAGGGCACAAGGGAAGTTGGTCCAAAGATTGTTGTTATTTTTTCCTTGGCATTTGTTATTTCCCCCTTGAGGGTTTTGGTTCCCTATGTTTTGGTTTCCCCCAACAGGTTGGTTATGCTGGGGTTGGTTTTGGTTTCCTCTTGGTCCGGGATTATTATTGTTCCATTTTTTTCCTTTCTTTCTGGCATTGTTTGATTGATGGGATGGATTTGTCGTATTCAGCTGCTCAAAATTTTTATATTGTTGAATGGGAGAGGGTTGAATGAAATTAACCCTAGCGTGTGGGTGTCCTAGTGGTGGAGGGCCAGGAAAAGGAAAGTACGAATTATGTTGTGGCAATGATACATAAGGTAAATAGGAAGGCTTGGTGATTTCACTAGTTCTTAGGGTATAGGCTAAGGTAGAGGGAGTACCAACACTTGGTTGGATAGGTGGGTGTATTGGGGGTGCCAATGAGGGTCCACTTATGGGTGGAGGCAAGGCAACATGGTATGGTTGTTGATAAGGAGGAGGAGGATAATAAGGGATTCCTCCATATGTCGGTAGATATTGGGGTGTGCCATACATGGGTGGTTGTTGAGGTTGTGGGTTGTGGTGTGCAGTGTTATCAATCAATCCATCTGTTGAGTGAGACATCCCAGGTTTTTCTTGGCCGAATGGCATGGGCCTTGGGGTTTCCAGGAGTACCATGTATAAGTATCCGGATTGGCATAAATGAGTTCAAACTGTTGGGTTTTGCTAATGGATTCTTCTTCCGACTGGGGGAAGGTGGCGGCCACATATTTGGCAAGGAGGGAAACAAGTGATTTGAGGAACCAATTGAGACATTGTTGGGGGGTAGCATTAGCTTTGCAGAGACTATTTCATTGACTCCATTCATGGATGTGGTCAGAAATATGTGTGGAGGCAGTTTGTTTGAAATCTGAGAGTAGTTCAAGGCCATTTTAGTGACAAACGAGTAGTTGAAAGAAGGTCAAAAATTCTTTGGCCAAGAATTCAAAAGTTGTGTGGGACCCATATTTTTCTTCTACATACCATTTGGCTAATGGGCCAATGAGAGTACGTTGAAATAAACTCAATCAGATGGAATCGCCCATGATGTTGTTTGAATAACACCATAGGTGAAAGGTCATGATATGGTTGGTAGGATTGTCTCCTTCTTTTCCTTCAAACTTGGGGATGTCTGAAGGGAGTTTGGTAGGCATTGCAGGCCATGTGGGGTTGTGCAATATAGGATCATTAGTGAGTTTAGTCATATCTAGTATATTGAGGGAAGCCAAATATGGCATATGGCGTGGTGGCAGAGGATTAATTTCGACCATAGTGTGAGTGGTTTGAGTACCTAACCCTTGGAGAGGGATAGGTGGGTTTGTACTTCCCCATTGAGAAGAAGTTGGCCTCTCGATTCCACGTAATGGAGAGTGAGTGGATATTTGGCCTTGGGAAGTGGACCCAAGTAAGGTGGAACCAAGCAATGATGATCCCAAGATAGTGGCACTCACAGGGGAGTGAGAAGGGGGAGCTAATGAGTTGGAAAGACTAGTAACTCCCCCTATAATAGGAGGGATATTTAGAAATCATCTCAAACATCGGGGGTTCTGTGGGTCCCCTGTGATGTCTAAATAGCTGAGTGAATGTGTGCGAATGGTGGTGAGAGTAATAAATAAGAAAGAGCCTTTGCAGAAATTTCTTGTACCTTCACAATATATTTCCAAATCAGATGTAATCATAAGGGCATCATACATAGAGTGTTTTAATAAAGAATCATATATGTGGATAGGTGAATTTTGTCTGCGTGGGAGAACAAAGAAAAAAATGCTCATGTCCTAAAAGACGTAACATCCTTCTTCTCAAATTGCACTGGACCTTCCAATAGCACTTGACAGTGGGGTATGAAGCCACCAGAAGAGAAACTAGTGAAGGATGAAGTAATCAGTTATAATGAGGGGTAGAGGGGGCATATCCTAAAAGAACTGGCGATATTTCCCAATAGCCACACAAAATCTGATCAAGGTGCAATTGTAGCCCACAATTACCACCTGGGTAGATGTCCTAAAATTTGGTCACTAGGTACCTTGGTCAAAGTGCATCATTTATATTTTTGGCCTAATAAATGGGTCACAGGATCAATCCCATCCAAGAGGTGGGTGCCTCAAGGGGGGATGCACAAAACAACCAGAACTTGGCCTTCAACCCTTCACAGGTATCTCCCTGCCTTATGGTGTTAGGAACACTTGACTTGGAGGATTTAAAGTTCCCTATTTGACAACTTCTATTGTTTGAGAACCAGATAGTAGGGAGTTATTTGGATGCCTATCCTCGAGATCCTACGTAGACTAAAAAATTCTTTTGGCACCTCCTGTGTAGGAAAACTTACTGATTTTTTTATAAATTTTTTAGATGTGTTTGTGTGAGATATTGGGGGTGTGAACCAACCTCATTGAAATTAAATCGGAGTGGATAGTTTTTTCAAGAAAAGGGTCGGGTTTTTCGGAATCCCGTTGGAGGAAACTTACTTTGACCTCCACAACTTATAGATAAAACTATGTGAGTGATTGGTGATCTTGTGTGTGAACAAGTGAAAGTGTGCCAAGTTTTAATAAAATAGGTTTCACCTTACTGCATGTGTACTTCGCTTGGTAATTACAAGTCTTTGATTACCTAATTAACTAAATGGAATTGGTACTGTTAACTCCCAAAATGAAACTGTCCTTTTGGTCAAGTTTTGTGGTAGATAGCATGGCTATCGGTAGTGTCCTCAAGTCATTTTTGAGTTTTTATAGCTGCAAAACTTAGGTTTTGGTTTTGGTCTTAGAAAATAATATGACCCATAAAGTCTTCTTTTCAAAATTTCCATATTTCACTTTCAACAACTAACGTGTGTCCAAAAGTTGAGTGTTAGCTGTGGAAAGTGGTGACTTTCAGCAGCTAAGGAGCGCTTTTCATAAGTCGGTGCGCTATTGAAAGTGGTGAATTTCAAAATGTCCAACAATCAGTTTCGTGGGTCGTGTGCTGTTGAAAGTACATACTTTCTGCAGCTATGGAGCAGTTCTTAAAAGGTCATGCACTGAGGAAAGTGAAGACTTTCAACAATGAACGGGGGTTTTCCACAGGTTCATGCGCTAGTGAAAGAGGCAAGTATGAACAACTAATAGAGGTGTTTTCCACGGGCCGTTGGTTGAAGAAAGCAGGAATCATGTGCGTGATATCCACGTCTGAAGGCAATGATGATATGATCATCCCACGTCAGGAAAATCCAAATCATGCATTGATGAGAGTGGGTAATGATGGAAACTCAATTCTGCACATCAGAGTAGGATTGTGATGCGAATTCGGCTCAGAAACTCACGCTCCATAATCATGGCATCGGGGATGTCAAGCTCGAATTCAGTGGTGCAGGTACAGAGGACGTACTGCTGGCCTGATAAGCATCAAATCAAGTCATTGTTTCCATTTCATACCCTGTTCGCGGAGGTCTATCAAGGTTTCAAATGTTTTAAAATAGAGCTGATTCCCAAAGTGCTTTCAACAGCACAGAACCTCGGCTCGACCAGCAGTTGCAGGGGTTACAGATTGTTAGGATCTTCAAGATACGGAATGGTGAGAAAATGTAGTGGTGCTCTACTTAAGAGAGAATTGGATAGCCTATCCTTTTTACAGACACATCCCAAAGTCCAGAGACATTTTTCAAACACAGGGTGTATTGGGTTTGTTGAAAGATTGCAAATTGGTTTCCACCAGTCTACGATAGAAGCTTTTTCCAAGACTTTCGATGGGAACAAAGCTCATGTTGGGTCCATGGAAATCAGAGTGGATGAAGATGCTATTGTTGTAGCAATGAGCCTACCATGAACCGGTTAGAGATGGTTTAAAACCACTGCTCCGAAGAATTTGGATTTTAGAGATTATTTGAAAGAGGGATACAAGAACATGGCATGGAAAAAGGGTATGCCAGTTTCCTATCTAGAAGAAGAATGGCAGGAGTTGTTCAAAGGCATTTAATTGTACATTACTTCAGAGGGCAGGTATGATAAAGTTATGATGTATCACATCAAACTCCTAGACCATTTCATAGGCAAAACTCCCATTAATTTACCTTTTTTACTACATAAAAGTTTGACTAAGGTTTGCAAGAATATTAGGGCTCAACCCTTGAGCATAAAAAGTACTCTATGCCACTTCGGCCTCATAAAATTAATCATCCGGGAGGAATTGAAACAACAGGGAAGGATCTGGGATCATTTTTTATTATGGGAAGGTTTTGAAACACATACCCAACTGGCAAATGAACCAGGGAAATCTTCAAAGAAATAGTCTTCTCCTCAAAGTAGTTCAAGAAAAAGAAGGACCCTGCTAGGACCTCCAGAAGACAGAATTTCTGGAGTAAAGCCCCACAGGTCGAAGAAAAAGTTGAACTTTGAGCAGACCACAGAGAAGACTACAGAGAAAATCACAAAGCATCCTACAGAGAAGAGTACATGGAAGAATATATTAAACTTTCCCTATTCAGATTCAGAATCAGAGCAGCAAGATCAATGCCCTGTCACTGAAAATATTGAGCAGACAACTGAGTATGCACACAACTATGAGAACTTCACTCATACAGAAGAGGGAGAAACATCAAAAATCTCCAAATCAAAGAAGTATCAGAAGATCAAGCATCCCAAGGAGGTAATTGCCCAGCAAGAGGTTTTGGAAAGGGTAATTAAAGAAAGGTATATGAAGTTGTCTAAGAATTTTGAAAAAAACAATACTGTATTCGAGAGATTGGCTAAGGAAAGTCTTAAAGAGAAGAAAAGGAAGAAAAAACTCACCAAATATTACAATAGCCTGTGGTGGCTTGCCAAACGCCTTAAAAGGCAGATAAGAAGGCTAAAACAAAAACAGAGGCAAAAATCTCATCCAGATCTGAAGGTTCTTGCTCAAGTCGTCGTTAATATGCAAGGTGAGAAATCGGGAACACACTAAATTTTGATGAAATCAAAATTTTGGAGGTAAAAACTCATTTTGAGCGCAATCGGGACTTTCACCAGCGCAAAGCTATCATTTTATGACCCGTTAGTTGTGGAAAGTGACGACTTTCAAGAGCTAACCCGCGAAAAATTAAACGAGTGTGCTTTTGAAAGATGGGAAAGTAATTTTGAAGCCAAGGACACGATAGTTCATTCCAAACAGGTTTTGAAGGGGTTCTAGTGTATCAGTGGGCTATCAGATCGCATGCAAAGGGTTCAACATCAGAGGTTCGAGAGAATTTTGGTGACACATGCAAAACCATTTCCTCAAAAATCGACCATGAATGTTGGGAGATCCAACTGTCAAAGACAGGTGTCCTGCTACTCTTCACCACATTGCAGATACCAGGAGTTGAAGGATGCAGATGGCAAATTTTGGAGATTGAAGACAGTTTGACTTTTAAGTTTAGTTGTTAAAGACTTTATTTCCAAGTTGTTTAGATAGAATTGAGTTGTCTTTATTAAATACAGATCCATGTTTTTAGGAACTGTATAACTGTTTGTAAGAGGCTATAAATGCCTATTTTTGATATGAAACAAGGGTTCAAACTGGGAGACATTTTTGATGCCATTGTATAGACTCTTTTTGCAGAAATAAAGTGGAGTTTCCTTTTGTTTGCAATACCAGAATTATTCATCTTTCATTCTCTGTACTTTAATTTCAGTTTATTTTAGTTCATAAAGACTGTTACCTCTTTTTTGAACTCATAGGCTTGAAATTAGAGGATTCCTTGCTGTCTTGCATTAGACCCTACTTTCACTAGTATTGGCAAATCAAGAATAGTTTTCTCCATACTCTCTTTCAATTATTGGATCTGGTTATTGTTTACTGAAAGCACTGTATCTTTAAATGTGTGATGAGTTGTTTCTTATACAAACCATTGAAGACCCCATTGTCCCAAATACATAAAAACCATTATTCTTAAGTTACCAAGCATCCACTGAGGACTGTTCTGAAGCAAACAATAAGTTTGAAGCAGATTTGGATCAGCAGCCTAAGGGTGAGTATATTTCAGATTCAGAATCAGATTTTTCAGTATGTGCAGAGTATTCCAGAGATAGGTATGAGTTTGAATTTCATGACCAGTTTGAAAATCAAGAAGAGCCTATGGTAACTAATAATTATATAGGCAACTACATGTTTTCAGTTGATCCAAATTCATATGATGTAAAACCTGTTCTATCATCATCTTTTGTACATTTGTCTGAAGAGGAAGTTACAATCATTGATGATCAAACACTGATCTCAAATGGAAAAGAAGATGATTAGTCCTCTTATAGAGAAACAAGCATGGCTGAGCAAGAGGTTACCATGGACATGCAGCTTTTTCCCGAGAAGCAGCATGATTCTTATTTTCTTTTCAAGGATTTAGTAGCAGTTTTCATGGATCTATACTTATCAAAGAACCTGAAAAATTTTAGATTTTCTTAGCTTGCCAGTTTTTCTGAGTAAGTATGATTTCCTAAAAATCTCCTTGTCACTGTGGTTTCATGTTAAACATCATTTGTTGATCAGTAGTAAAGAAAAGATTTCTTCAGTGTTCAAATTGATTGGATGGCTACTATGGAAATCAGCATTCACTTAACAAATGGCAGAGCTGGTTAGTGTAGGAGTAGGTAGAGGAATAATCTTGCTATACGAGAAAATGAGATCTTTTTCAGTTGTTGATTTTATGAATAAGCAAGACAGGTCACAGATAGGTTACAGGCAAGCTACAGTCAGACTACAGGTTTTTTGAAGAACAGTTGCACAGACCAGATGACTCCATGCCCGATGTTAAAGGCTACTGAAACTACTAGGTTCTTGGTCACCTCATAGGGACATGCCCATCCCAGTTGGAGCCAAATGTTAAATCCCAAAATCAAACCATCCTTTTGGTCATGTTTTGTGGTAGATAGCATGGCTATCAGTAGTGTCCTCAAGTCATTTTTGATTTTTTATAGCTGCAAAACTTAGGTTTTGGTTTTGGTCTTAGAAAATAATATGACCCATAAAGTCTTCTTTTCAAAATTTCCATATTTCACTTTCAACAACTAACGTGTGTCCAAAAGTTGAGTGTTAGCTGTGGAAAGTGGTGACTTTCAGCAGCTAAGGAGCACTTTTCATAAGTCGGTGCGCTGTTGAAAGTGGTGAATTTCAAAATGTCCAACAATCAGTTTCGCGGGTCGTGTGCTGTTGAAAGTACATACTTTCCATAGCTATGGAACGGTTTTTCAAAGGTTGTGCGCTAGTGAAAGTGAAAACTTTCCAAAGATAAGAAGCAGTTCTTAAAATGTCACGCGCTGAGAAAAGTGAAGACTTTCAATAGCGAACGGGGGTTTTCCACAGGGTCATGCGCTAGTGAAAGCGGCAAGTATGAACAACTAACAGAGGTGTTTTCCACGGGTCGTTGGTTGAAGAAAGAGGGAATCATGTGCGTGATATCCACGTCTAAATGAAATGATGATATGATCATCCCACGTCAGGCAAATCCAAATAATGCGCCGATGAGAGTGGGTAATGATGGAAACTCAATTATGCACATCAGAGTAGGATTGTGATGCGAATTTGGCTCAGAAACTCACACTCCATAATCATGGCATCGGGGATGTCAAGCTTGAATTCAATGGTGTAGGTACAGAGGACGTACTGTCGGCCTGATAAGCATCAAATCGAGTCATTGTTTCCATATAATACTCTGTTCGCGGAGGTCTATCAAGGTTTCAAATGTTTTAAAACAAAGTCGATTCTTGAAGCGCTTTCAACAACGCAAAACCTCGGCTCGACCAGCAGTTACATGGGTTACAGATTGTCATGATATTCAAGCTACAGAATGGTGAGAAAACGTAGTGGTGCTCTACTTAAGAGAGATTTGGATAGCCTATACTTTTTACAGACACACCCCAAAGTCCAGAGACATTTTTCAAACGCAGGGTGTATTGCGTTTGTTGAAAGATTACAAATTGGTTGCCACCAGTCTATGACAGAAGCTTTTGCCAAGACTTTCGATGGGAACAAAGCTCATGTTGGGTCCATGGAAATCAGAGTGGATGAAGCTGCTATTGCTGCAGCAATGAGCCTACCACAAACCGGTCAGAGATGGTTTAAAACCACTGCTCCCAAGAATTTGGATTTCAGAGCTTATTTGAAAGAGGGATACAAGAACATGGCATGGAAAAGGGTATGCTGGTTTCCTATCTAGAAGAAGAATGGCAGGAATTGTTCAAAGGCATTCAACTGTACATTACTTCAGAGGGTAGGTATGATAAAGTTATGATGTATCACATCAAACTCCTGGACCATTTCACAGGCAAGACTCCCATTAATTTACCTTTTTTCCTACATAAAATTTTAACTAAGGTTTGCAAGAAGATTAGGGCTCAACCCTTGAGCATAAAAAGTACTCTATGCCACTTCGACCTCATAAAATTAATCATCCTAGAGGAATTGAAATAGTAGAGAATGATTTGGGATCATTTTTTATTATGGGAAGGTTTTGAAACACAGACCCAGCTGGCAAATGAACCAGGGAAAGCTTCAAAGAAACAGTCTTCTCCTCAAAGTAGTTCAAGAAAAAGAAGGACCCTGCCAGGACCTCCAGAAGACAGAATTTCTGGAGTAAAGCCCCACAGGTCGAAGAAAAATTTAAACTTTGAGCAGACCACAGAGCAGACTTTAGAGAAAATCACAGAGCGTCCTACAGAGCAGAGTAGAGGGAATAATATATTAAAATTGTCCTATTCAGATTCAGAATCAGAGCAGCAAGATCAATGCCCTGTCACTGAAAATCCTGAGCAGACAATTGAGTGTGCACAAAACTATGAGAGCTTCACTCATACAGAAGAGGGGGAAACATCAAAAAGATCCAAATCAAATAAGTCTCAGAAGATCAAGCATCTCAAGGAGGTAATTGCCCAGCAAGAGGTTTTGGAAAGGGTAATTAAAGAAAGGTATAAGAAGTTGTTTGAGAATTTTGAAAAAACCAATACTGCATTCGAGAGATTGGCTAAGGAAAGTGTTAAAGAGAAGAAAAGGAAGAAAAAACTCACCAAAGATTACAATAGCCTGTGGTGGCTTGCCAAACGCCTTAAAAGGCAGATAAGAAGGTTAAAACAAAAACAGAGGAAAAAATCTCATCCAGATCTGAAGGTTCTCGCTCAAGTCGCCGTTAATATGCAAGGTGAGAAATCGGGAACACACTAAATTTTGATGAAATCGAAATTTTGGAGGTAAAAACTCATTTTGAAATCGAAAAATTAAACGAGTGCGCTGTTGAAAGCTGGRAAAGTAATTTTTGAAGCCAAGGACACGACAATTCATTCCAAACAGGTTTTGAAGGGGCTCCARTGTATSAGTGGGCYATCAGATCACATGCAAAGGGTTCAACATTARAGGTTCGAGAGAATTTTGGTGACACATGCAAAACCATTTCCTGAAAAATCGACCATGAACGTTGGGAGATYCAACTGTCAAAGACAGGTGTCCTGCTACTCTTCACCACATTGCAGATACCAGGCGCTGAAGGATGCAGATGGCGAATTTTGGAGATTGAAGACAGTTCGACTTTTAAGTTTAGTTGTTAAAGACTTTATTTCCAAGTTGTTTAGATAGAATTGAGTTGTCTTTATTAAATACAGATCCATGTTTTTAGGATCTGTATAACTGTTTGTAAGAGGCTATAAATGCCTATTTTTGATATGAAACAAGGGTTCAAACTGGGAGACATTTTTGATGCCATTGTATAGACTCTTTTTGCAGAAATAAAGTGGAGTTTCCTTTCGTTTGCAATACCAGAATTATTCATCTTTCATTCTATGTACTTTAATTTCAGTTTATTTTAGTTCATAAAGAATGTTACCTCTTTTTTGAACTCATAGGATTGAAATTAGAGGATTCCTTGTTGTCTTGCATTAGACCCTACTTTCACTAGTATTGGCAAATCAAGAATAGTTTTCTCCATACTCTCTTTCAATTATTGGATCTGGTTATTGTTTACTGAAAGCACTGTATCTTTAAATGTGTGATGAGTTGTTTCTTATACAAACCATTGAAGACCCCATTGTCCCAAATACATAAAAACCATTATTCTTAAGTTACCAAGCATCCTTAGTCTACAACCCTAAGGAGTTACTTGGAGTGATAACAGGTACAACCTTGCAGAATTTTAAAGTCCCTAGGAAAATAACATGTGGACATGTGGGTCCTTTACTATTCCTTTAACTACCTATTGTGATTTGATCTAAGAAAGATTTGAAACTATCCTAGATTGTGAACATGTGGGCATGTATGGGCCAGTTACAAAACCTTTAAACTTCGCTAGTGATTTAATCTAAGAAAGTAACTTTCAACACTATCCTATATTTGTAGCATGTGGGCATGTATGGGCCCATTACAATCTTTAAGATGTGTTTTGAAAGACAAACTAAGAGGAGTCCTGAGGGGGATATTGTCCTCTCCTAAATATTTTATCTTTTTTTAAGGGAGATGAAATTGTACCACAACCTCGTTTTTATTCTCAAGATCACTTTGGAGCACGAGAGAAGAGCATACTCAATGATTGATATCCAATGTTTGGTCCCAATGCAAGTTTTATATCTGATTTAAAATGATTCTGACTTAACTTTAGTCAAAGCAAGCCATCCATGTGGCAAAATGACAAAAAGGAGGAAAAGTTATGATTTTACCCATAAGTGCCTATGCGTTTTGACTAATCCCTTTATATGGAGAGGGAATGTAAGTGTAGTGCATATTACAACATGCATGGAATCAACTTTAAGAAGGCTATCGGCCCTCCACAAATCATAAAAATCTTACAATGTGTATTTTTCTACACATGTGTGCGGGTCTCAGACTAGATAGAGGCACTTTGAGAGCCAATGCGCGAACTAGAAGAGGTTGATGGGTGCACATGCGCACGATGCATGACTGTGGGATGATAAACCCATGCACAACTATCACATAGCCGTGAAGAAAATTTTATATGAAATTTCTTCAATTCATCTTTGAATTTGGTTTCCTATAGGTCGGCTTGGGCCAGTATTGGTACCTGCAGGTTAAATAAACAAAAATAAGAGCTAAAATAACCGAAATGGTGCAAGAAATTGATACCTTTCCCCAGTGGAGTCGCCAATCTTTTACACCTCTTTTGTCACCTAAATGAGCAAAATAGAGGTGCTTACAAGATTAGTTGGGTTAGCTAATCAAGACAACAGTAAAGGAAAGGGTTAGAAGAATAAAGAATAAAAAACTAAGATAAGAATTAAACTAGGAATGATAAAAACAATTAAACTATAGTGCATAAGGACATAAGAACAAGAAACAAATAAGACTCATGTCACCAATGGAAAGGATTATATTAGTGAAAATAAAAAACCAAGGAGAAAGGGAGACTTTGGGTCCCTTCTTTCTCCAAGGGAGGGCTCTTGGACCCCCAATATTGAGCTCTTCTTACAACTTAAAAAATTGAAAGAAATGGTGAAAGAATCCCAAGCTAATTCACTCAAAGGGTGATGTGAATAGCTCAAATGGAATGGTGCTAGTATGCTCTTGATGAGAAAAGAGGATTCCCTAAGAAAATAGTAGCAGCATAACCTTACAAATGAATTCCTTGAAGATGTAGTGCACCCATGGCCTCTTTTTATAGCACAACTTTGAGGTATTATGAAACCAAATTTTAGTGTGAACAAGGGGTTGTTTAGGGAACCTTTAGGTATTTTACCAAGCACCCATCTAGATTCAACAGAGATTTGGATGTCAAATCAACTTGGAAGCTGAACTAGAAGTGGGTGGGTGGATGACCAACATCATAAATGTGTCATTCTTAGGTGTGCATAGATTTTAGCATCCACGGTTGCACATTGTGTGCATGTGTGCTTTTCCTACATTTCTTGATGGCACATGTGTGCACGCTCCTTATATAGTCATAATGCATCCTGATTTGATAATTGATTGTATAGTTTTTGGTCATTTTTGGTCCATGGGTGAACTAATAGTTGTTTGAAGATGTTGGATTCATGTAACCATTTGTGGATGAAATTTTAGTGATAACAACTATAATGTAGAAACTAACGAAGCTCCCTAAATGCTAAATATATCAAAATACCTTCCTACCCAAATGAAGAGTAAGTATGTTGAGTTTCTTTGGCAGTACAAAGTTTTTTTTTCCTGGTCTTATGATGATCTGAAAACTTATGATACTTCTGTTATAGAACATAATATTCCTTTAAAACATGAAATTAAATCTTTTAGACAGAAACTCAGAAAGACAAACCATATTCTCCTGCCAGTGATAAAAACGGAAGTCAAGAAACTCCTCGATGAAAAAAATATTGTTCCACTCAACTATTCTGAATGGGTAGAGAATTTAGTCCCCATAAGAAAGAAAATGGGAAAAATAAGACTCTATGTAGATTTCATAAACTTAAATTGGTCATCCCTCAAAGACAACTGCTCGCTCCAAAAAATGGATCATGTTCGAAAAAATGTAGTTGAAGCTAACCGGATGTCCATGATTGATGGTTTTTTCAGATACAATCAAATCAATGTCCATGAAGACGACAGAGAAAAGACTGTGTTTACCACTCTGTGGGGAACCTTTATGTACGATAAAATTCCATTTGGTTTGATGAACACAGTGGATACTTTCCATAGAGCGATGGAAATCACGTTCATTGGTGAGAGAGAAAAAATCGTTGTTATTTATCTTGATTATTTTAAGGTTTTTTCTAAATCTGATGCAGAACACCTGCTACACCTCAGGCAGACCTTTGAAAAATGAAGAAAGTTCGGTTTGTCTCTTAAACCCAAGAAATCACATTTTTCTATGAAAGAAGGTAATATCTTAGGTCATATAGTGTCAAAAGAAGGAATCAAGGTCAACCCTAAGCGAGTTGAGGCTATAAAGATGACCAATATTCCAAGGAACATAAAAGAAATTCAATCTTTTTTAGGAAAGATAAATTTATGAGAATATTTATTCCCAACTTTGCTGAAATAATTAAAATGATTACAGGTATGTTGAAGAAAGATAGAGAAGTGAAATGGAATGTTGAATATAAATCCTCTTTCGAGCGCATCAAGAAATATATAGGGGAACCACCTGTGATACCAAGTCCAGACTATACAAAAGAATTCTTGAACTTCTCATTTTCTTCTGAACATACTATTGCAGCAATATTCCTGCAAAAGAATGAAGAAGGATTTGAGAAACTAATAGAATTCTTTAGTAAAATCCTCATGTATGCAAAGTTAAGATATGATATACTCGAGAAACATTCAAATGCAATGGTGAAGGCTCTCAAGGCCTTCAGAACATATGTACTGCATTACAAAATAATCGCTTACGTGCCAATGAATGCTATCAAAGAAATGTTAGTTCAACTAGACAATGATGGAAGAAGAGCTCTATGGTTGGCTAAAAATCAAGAGTTTGATCTAGAAGTGAAATCGACCAAGGTAGTCAAAGGTCAAGTACTGGAGAAGTTGTTAGCCGAATCGATTTTCAGGGAGCTTGAGATAAATAATATCGAATCACATGAATCCCTCCTTGATATAGAATAAATTGATGATCAGGCACCTGTTGTTCAAATTGAATAAATTTTTCTGCCTCTACCTGGTATCATGACATTGTTACATACCTCCTTACTCTTCGGTGCCCAAATTACATGACTATGTATAAAGCCAGGACTTTGAAGTTTCACACAATTAAATACTATATTATTGATGTCCAACTATATTTTAAAGACCCTTTAGGTTTATTGTTATGTTTCCTAACATAATTTGAAACAAAAGCCGTCATCGAAGAATTCCATAAAGGAGTGTGCGGAGGACACTATTCCTGGAGAGAAATGACCTACAAGATTTTAAGGGCTGGATATTACTGGCCAAAGTTATTCACCGATGTGAACATGAGGGTTAGAGCCTATAATTCATGTCAAATGTTTGCTGGCAAGAAAAATCTCCCGTCCCTACATTTAATTCCAGTAAAATATGAAGCCCCTTATCAACAATGGGGCCTGGAATTCATCGAAGAAATCCATCTGCAATCAAGCGCTCAACATATATGGATTCTAACCGCTATCAATTACTTCACGAAGTGGTTAGAATCCACTCCAACCCAAAATGCTATGGATTCAGTAGTAATAAAATTATTGGAGGATAACATACTATCAAAATTTGGTTGTCCTCGGAAAATAATCATTAACAACGCCCAAGATTGTAAATCTATGGAAATGTTCAATTTATGCCAGAAATACAACATTGTATTAGGACATTCTACAACCTATTATCCTTAGGGGAATGGGTTGGCTGAATCATCTAACAAAATCCTGATGACTATAATAAAAAAAGTGTTGACAGAAAATATTTGTTTTGGCACATCCACTTGAAATACGCCTTATGGACGAACCGAATAGGCACCAAGAAATCAATAGGTATGTCCCCTTTTTAATTGGTTTATGGTACTAACGTTGTCCTTCCTATCAATCTTTCTCTTCATATGATGAAGCTATAGAAATATGAAAATGAAGAGCCAAACATATTACAAGAAGGATAAATCAAATAATCTAATTTCAGAAAAATAGGGCTGAAGTAGGCGATAAAATTCAAAAGTACCAAGATAATATGAAGGCCCTTTTCAATAAAAAATATGAAGACAAGGAGTTGCTCCCTGGAAATCTAGTTTTGAAGTGGGACGCTAGGAAATAAGATGTAGGGAAACATGAAAATTTTTACCATCTCTAGTTCAGACCATTCATAATTGCAAATGTTGAGGGGAAAAATTCTTTCTTATTGGAAAATCTTGATGGAAAAATTATTGGCGCTCCTATCAATGGGCATTACCTAAAACATTTTATAGAGTATTCATATTTCAGATTCCCATTGTATATATCGGTTTGGATCAATGTTTGTTTTCGTCTTTCAATTTACAATCTTTCCTTTCTATTGTAAATTATCCAAGTCATTTTATAGTTCGTTGTAAGTAAACCATGATTACTTCACATCGTCAAAGCATAATATAGAAGCATCTGTATCACATACCATCTCTATTCTGTGGAATTTTTTACATTTCCCATTTCGTTCTTGTGCATAATACTTATGGTTAGACGAGAGATAAGGATGCATCAAAATCCAACACACATTTTTCAAAACATTTTCTTTCTCTAAAAACAGGTGATAAATTAATGATCTACTTGATTGAAAATACAAAGAAAATCTAAGGTATGAACTCTTACCCCGCTCGTTCAAACTAAAGCTTTAAGGAAATGTTATCAAATGTAAAAGGGGTTTCATTCATGTTAATACTTTCACCTGATCAAGGATGAAAGAATTATAAAATTATAGCTTAATTCTGAAGCCTTCTCTGAATGAAATAAAAAATGAAGTAAAAAATGAAATAAAAATAAAAATAAAATAAGATTAAAAAGGGCTTGAAAGGAAGTTCAAGAGTTAATAAAAAAAATTGTGTGGGAGTGGGATTCATTTGTGTCAGGCCCTTTGAGTCCTCATTCTATTTTATTTTTCCTATTCCTGAGCTTTTATTCTCTTCTAATTTTCTCTACCTTACCTTGGCCTTCATAGAAAGAAAGAATTTCACCTTTACATTGAAAACTGTTGATGGGCGAAACAGTCCATCCATCAACTGAGAGAGTGGAACCGGTCCGGGGTTGTCTAAATAACCCAAGCCGTTTGGAATGAACCACCCTGACGAGTTTAACGGCTCCGTTGGCCGCTCTAAAGTCTCCTAAAGAAACCAAAGAGAAAAGTTGATCTGAGCTAAGTAATCTAAACTAAGGAAACTAGAAACTAATAAAACAAACTGAAACAAACTAATTGACTAAATGAAAGAAATTAAACTAAAACTAAAGAAACTAGAAACTAATAAAATAAACTGAATTCACTATACTAATCTAACTACAAGTTACTAACTACTTATATATACACAATACTAACTATGGTTATAATAACTCAAATCAACT
>ML809813.1:0-27540 GCA_009831015.1 Picea engelmannii | reverse complement strand
CTCCTTGTGGCTTCCCTGGCCACTGAAAGTCACTTCTAGCCATCCCATCCTGTAGTGTTTCTCCTACCGATTCCAATGAGCTATTACACTGAGAGGTTCCTCCAAGTAATGTGCCCAAAATGACCTCTTCAGTGAATTCCATTGACTTATAGCTCTAAATAGTCAAAATCATGGAAATCGTCGAAATGCAATGAAATGAAAACCAACCTGTGCGGAATGGCTCATAATGATGGAATATGATCATCAATGCAAGATGGACCCCACAATTCCTCTCAAATACCCCTGTACTCACTCTAGCACCCATCTAGCTACTCTGGTCATCATAAATCTCTACCCTGTGATGATGTCCCAAAGTGGGGACATTACAGTCCTCCCTACTAGAAAATTGCTTGTCCTCAAGCAATACCCAATTTCCCTGAAGTAAAATACCAGGATCCCATGTCCACCTGTGGGATACATAGTAGAACCCATCCAACGATGAACAATAGCACACTCCACCCCCTGGATACCATATCAGAAAGTGAACTGCAATACTATGTGAAGAACAGTCCTGGAAGATATCAACCCTGTGAACCTCTTGCACCTGACCCATGGCCTCATCTCGGAATGAGTCCATCCTCCAAATCTCTACCAAGATCCACATGGTCTCCATCAATTGCACATGATGATTCCAGAATGAGGTACTGCAAGATCTCCGTGAGGCACCCTCAAGCACTATGCTAAATGGAAAGTTAGAATAACTTTCCCCTGCAATGGTCCACTCTCCCCTGTGGGTCAATGAACTGCTCAATCCTG
This sequence comes from Picea engelmannii, assembly GCA_009831015.1. Classification (NCBI taxonomy): domain Eukaryota; kingdom Viridiplantae; phylum Streptophyta; class Pinopsida; order Pinales; family Pinaceae; genus Picea; species Picea engelmannii. Next base: position 26,745 of record ML809813.1, on the reverse strand, counting down.
CAATCCTTGGGTCCCATGCTAACCTCTGTTGACGATCCTCCTGCTAACATTGCACTACTCTTTCCACGACTGTCTGTCCCCTGCATACATAAAGGATCTTCCTCACCGGGATCCTCAAGCTGAAATACCTGTGACCACCGAATCTGCTGCCCAGAAACTGTATCGGCATAGACACCTCTGTAGAAGAAGTACCTATCCAAATGTCTCCATGCCCTATCATGATGATCAATAGGAAGAAAAGGTCTCACCCCATAGGACAAGTACCTTCCGACCCACTCCAAACCAACCCAAGGTGGAGTGTGTGGCTCTCTGGCACCACCTGGGTCGTCATGTAGTGAAACATCCTACTAACCAAGTGAACTCCTGGATCCCATGGAAAACTTGGAAGTTTATCACTTCCAGTCTCCACTATCTGCTCCTGTGTTGGGATGATCACTGTCGAAATCCCACTGTGCTCATCTGTCATCACCAGGTCTATGATGCTCACCATCACACACCAAGTCTCAATTGTCTATCTAACACAGTCCACCTCTGACCTGCTGTATGCCGTAAAAGTACTCCTGTCATATAGTCTCGACCTACTCACTCTCCATGCTCCCAGCCATGGCCTATCCCTCCTCATGCTTTTGTCTATGATAAAAGTGTCAGGACAGGCTAATAGAAACATCTGCAGGTGACTGTAAGACTGGGAGGTGTCACATGCTTTGGTCAATCCCAATGATTCGACCAGAATCTCGTCCATCGGTATCCATGAAAGATGCTCTCTTGTGGTCATCACCGAGTCCCAACCATCCAGTACAACTAGAAGTAACCCCTCTGACTACTGGTCAACCAACCTCCATCTCTCATCTACCATGCAACTGCTAAAATGGTGAAGGTGATCTCCCACAACTATGTGCTGCTGCAGAGGAGTGACATCTACATACTCCCTTGAGTGTGTCTCCTCTCTGCAAGGCACTATACCCCTCCGAATACCACCATACACCTCAACATCTCTCTGTGAGCTATCACTCATCACGGTATGCTCCGACATACTCATGTCATCTCCCACAAACTCATGTTGCATCACAGATCCTGGGTGTATAGCTGGATCAATCTCTATATGGAGATCAACTACTCCCAAGACACAAATGGAAGTGTCCCACATCGACTGGTGGTCCTCTGCTAGATCATCAACATCCTCTGTCAATGTGACTGACTGATACATCTGACTGTCCACTAAGACAGATGAAGTGGATCTCTGACAAATCTCCTCAAGAGACCCATCTAATATAGACTCTAATTCTTGAAGGGCGGTCTGTGTGCCTCTCAAGAATCCTCGAGTGCTCTCCAACTCTCGAATGAGTCGGTCTACCTCCAACTCCTGCCCCCTCAGGGCCCTATGATACAACTCACCAATACCCAGTAGGTAGTCTTTGTCTGTCAACAATTGCTGGTAGTCAGTCCTCATCATAGACACTCTCTCCCGGAGAGTGTGAAAATCATCCATGGAAAATCCTCCATCTGAGCTACCCTGTGCCACTGATGCTCTCCAACCATAATCTTCCATCACTGCATGCATGTCATTAATATGTCTAGTGGTTTCCCTGATCATAGCCTCACTAACTCCCAACTGTGTTGCTAAGTGGTGTGATTCTTGATCATAGTCATGTTGGGGTACCCCCTCATGCCTCTCACTGCTAGTGCCATCACTAACAACACTCTCTGCAGAAGATAAAGTGATGAACTTCCTGTTGTCTACTGTACCACTAGGTACTCCTATATGCCACTGCATCCCATCACTAGATGCCATCTCCCCTTGACTCACACTGTATCCTGTATGAGCAGTTGTATCCTCCTGTGCACTCAACCTGCCACTATCATCTGCGCCTGGATCCCATATAGTTGTATCCAAACATGTGCTATCGTCATCATGACTGCCAAGGAGTGCATCCTCATCCATGCAATCTGATCCTGGAAGTAAGTGCTCCATCCACCTGTCAACCTCTGCCATTTGCTCAATCACTGGAGTCTCCAATAGCTATGACGCCATCTCCTTTGAATGACCTGTATGTGTGGGGTCAACTGCATGTACGTCATGTACCTCCTCCTGGATCTGTGGGTCTACCCGTCCATGGTGTGCATCCCTCACACTAGGCTCATCCATCATATCTAACGTGCCACTGATCTCCTCATCTAACGTGGCTATCATGGGTGTCTGAACAGGTGTCAGATGTGTCATGGCCCCCATACGAAGCTCATCATCTCTAGGTGCTAACACGTGTGACTCCTCACTAGTGTCACCACTCTGCTGAGGTGTAAGGTCATCAATGGTATGTGATGTGTCTACTGAGACACTGGGGTTATTGTCATGTCCATCCAGCTGCCTATCCACTACACAAGGGTCATCCTCCTCCTCAAGCATGCAAGCATCACTAGCCTCTATGCAAGAGTCATCATCACTATCCTCTAAGGTAGAGTCACTATGACTAGCCTCTGTGCAAGAGTCACTATCATCATCCGACTTCTCTGAATACACATCTATCGCTCCATCCTCACACACCTCACCCTCACTGTCATGACATGCCTCAATAATGTGCTCCTGATCTTTACCCCTGCACCTATGATCTAGTTCCCACGGCCCCTTGCAATTGTGGCAAGGTTGCATGCTCCTACTGGGCGTGGGGTTTCTCTGTTCTTCCCACCATATAGCTGCTTCTTTTTTCTTTTCACGTGCTATGATCATCCCCTGTAAAATATCCCATTTTCTCCAATGGGGATTCCTAAAGGCTGCATATTGTAGGAAGGTTATTGTAGCCCGAGTTTCCTTGCTAAGGCCATCATACATGATCTCCAACCATGGTATCTCAAAGGCTATTTTATCCACTTATTTCCAACTATCCATTTATCCCTATGGAAGACCCCCCAAGTTTGCAGGATTTAAGCTCTGATACCACTATAATCATCCCATGCCATTATGCAAGGATCATCATTGTTTTGGTGTCCTTTTCTAAAAAAAAATCTGAGTGAGGTATTTCATCAAACACTTTGTTGATCTACCTTTTAGATGTGTTTATATGTGTGTATGAAACAAATAATAGAAAGATATAACCATGGTACATACCTCAACCATATGCAACAATATAGACAAGCCAAAACATCTCAATTCTTCTTTATTCATAAAATAGAGAAACCTGCTACAATGAAGATGCAGATCTGGAATGCTCAACAGATGGCCAAGAAGATAGGCAATAGATAATATCTTCTACAAAATGCTCCCACTAATACAAAAGATGCCCCCAAAGGCTGAATAAGAAATGAAGATCAATACAAGCAGATCTGAATGCCAAAGTCTCCAGCTGAAGAATGCCACGCTCCAATAGAAGGCTGAAACCCTCAATAACTCGGCCCTGCTGCCAAAAGTGTCCAATCACCCTAATAAATATGCCAAATGATAGATCGGGTGATGGTAAGAACAAACCAGGTGATCGAATCTCCAAGATCCCTCTCAATCTCTGTAGATTTGAAATTCCCCACTGAATGGTGTGCCCCACTGGATGACTAAAACCCTAGATAATTCGGCCCTACTGAAGGAGGCCTCCAAATGCTATGAAAATCTCCAAAAATATAGATTGGGACCCTGAAAGTCACTAGGTAAATTCTCAGGGTCATATCTGAAGTGTAACCCCTCCAAACGGACTAGATCTGGATCTCAAAAACGCCCTCCTTCTCTTCAATTCACCCCACTGCTCAAGAAATAATCTGAGCCATAAAACTGTCTCAAAAAGCACTAGATCTGATGTCCAAGGCCCTGCAATGAAAACCCAAGTGATATAATCCTCAACGGCCCTGCCAATATCCTACAACGAATCTCTCTCCAAAGATGGTGTGCCCCTCTTGCTGGAATCCCTCAACTGGTGCGCCCTCTCTTTATTTGCACATGAAACTGATGTAGAATCCTCCTACAACTGAGTAGATCTAGAACTAGAATGGTGTGGGAGATTATTTCATATTTGAGACCAATCTTGGGACAATATAGGTGGAATCTTTCACCACCGAATCGTCCTCTAGGGTTTGTTATGTCAAAACCCTCAAAACCCCCAATATTGGGCTCACTAGCTAGAAGCCAGAAATCAAAATAAGATCATACGTGAATGCATGAGAAGAGGCCCTTGCCTTTCCTTTATAATTTTTGTCTCACCTTGTCCCTCCAAAGTGAATTTCATTTTATTAATATTTAATTAATTAATTAAATCACTTTAATTAATTAATTAACCTTTTTACCTTTGAAAATCTCCTTATCTCTCCTTGTGGCTTCCCTGGCCACTAAAGTCACTTATAGCCATCCCATCCTGTAGTGTTTCTCCTCCCGATTCCAATGAGCTATTACACTGAGAGTTTCCTCCAAGTAATGTGCCCAAAATGACCTCTTTAGTGAATTCCATTGACTTATAGCTCAAAATAGTCAAAATCATGGAAATCGTCGAAATGCAACGAAACCAAAGCCAACCTGTGCGGAATGGCTCATAATGATGGACTATGATCATCAATGCAAGATGGACCCCACAATGCCTCTCAAATACCCCTGTACTCACTCTAGCACCCATCTGGCTACTCTGGTCATCATAAATCTCTGCCCTGTGATGATGTCCCAAAGTGGGGACATTATAGATTGGGAGAAAATTAGTTTAAGAGTGTACTAAAAAATTATGATAGACCTTCCTTTTAAAATTTTAAGCAGATATCATCCCTTGTATGATACATACAGATTGATTTCCCCCACTTCGAAATATTAAAATATAAGACAGATGGTGAAAGGAAATTCATAATTTGATTTCCCCCATCTTTTCCAAAGAGATGTTGAAAGGAAATTCATCTAATGATTTCCTCAATCTCAACAAAATGAAAATGTACTAATTGAAGTGGTGAAAGGAAATTCAATGGGAGAAGTAGATAACTTCACTGAGGTATTGAATAGGCTCGCTCCCAGTGAAGCAATATCTATGATATCTGTATGGTTGTCATACATATCTAAAAAACATACTCTGACATCTAATTCTCTTTCTAGTAATATTAACATTCTGAACCAATGAGGGATTCCCTAAATAAATTATTACATCTACTTAACCTTGATGCAAACGAAGCCGGTCGAAGTCTGATATTTTGGTTAAAGTCATTTTGATTATATTAAATAGATCTAAACTCAGTTCTAAGTAAGGGATTTGTTTTTAAATATCCTAACTTGAGATCAATAAATTATGTGTGTTTTGAAGGTTTTCTGAGGTTTGGTTGAAGTTCAATTTTTCTGTGTAGGATTAACTCCTAAAGGTGTTTTCCAGAAATCCAATAATGACTCCATTTGCCCAATAAAGACACTCACTCTAATGTTATTAGGCATCTTGCAGGGAGACGCGATCCCCAGATGGAGCCTATGTCGGAACACATACAAATTGAAACTATTGAGATTTATTCTTTTACCTCATGAAAATATAATTTTACCAAAATAAAGCGGAAACTTGGAAAACGATCTTTTAATTTTCAATCAATTTAATTTGTTGGTTAGTTAATAATGAGGCACGCATGATATCCATCGTTGATGAGTTTTTTCCTTTTCATTGAATGATCCTAATACCTTTGGAGTTCTGGAGCCGCCTAAATTTTAAAAGAGATAAATATCTAACGGTTGCTTTGGAGATCTGTGCTTCAAATATTCCAATAAGTCTTAACAATAAAATATCTGAAACTTTGAAACCTGAAGGTGTCTGCTCGAAACTTTTCCTAAAAATTTTAAAGGCACAAGTCGTAGGACACGTGTACCTGTTGATTTTTTCCTAAGTTGACACTTGGCACCCTTTTTTAACTTTTCCACTAGAGGATTCACATGTTTCCAAGTAACACACGACACCTCTCTTTTCTCGACACGTCATCCAAAGTGATGTCATCTATACCACGTCACTATGGGAGATGATCCTTTAGGATTTTAACAAAGAAAAAAATCAAGAATCATTGAAGTATTAAACATTGAAATAACTAAGTTAATCATGATCAAGAGATAATTAATGACTTCATGGTTCGGATTTTAGATGTTTTCCCTATATCATATTCTAAAATCCCCTAAGTCCGAACTTCCTTAATACATAAAATTAAATGCAATTAATTAAGACTTAAAATCAATTATTTGATAATTAATTGCTTCACGGTTTCGAGGAGTTCCTATTGAGATTCATTAAAAGCCCCCGAAGTCTGAACTCCTAAAACACTTGAAGTTAAATCACTATTTTAAACATAATTGATTAAGGTTTTAAAAGAAATTATCCAAAGATTAATCTTTCTACGGATTCGGGATTCGGGAGGTTCCCACTCTATCACATCTAAAAATCTCAAATGTGAACCACTGAAGTATTGATGGAATTTAATGAATAATTAAGGATAATGATTCAAATTCAGATTGTGGATCTCTAGGTAGACATTTCCATTAACGTTAAAAAAAATGTTGTTAGTGAATCCTTACAAAAATAAATGAATCTTATTTGAATAAAAGCACTTCAATTTCAAATTCATTTTCACTTTCCACAATTAGCCAGTTTTGTCTGTTCGAAAAACTCACAGATTTTCTATGCAACAGGTAACCTCACTGTATTCCCTTGGAGACTTTGGAACTGTTGTCCTTGAATTTATACTTTAAGGCTCTAAAGTATACTTTCAAGGCATCTAAAAGAATAGAGGAAGTTGAGGACATAGAAATCAATGATTAAAAAGGTGAGGACTATAGTTGGTTTCTCAACTGTATCTGTCAGAATTCCTAGTTTTCCTGAATGTTGATATCTCTCTCAATTGCAGCCCATAAATATTGTAACTCAACTCGGTTATTTGTTGTTTGTAATATAGTGTTAAATAAATTTAGAGTGATGCTAGTTTGATATGAAAGACCGAGTTCGATGTTAGGCTTCCTTGAAACTGGTACTGTCATGAAGGATAAATGTAAAGGAGATGTAATTCTGTGTTTTCTTTTTAGGCTTTGTTATCTGCATTTCACAATGTAAAGAGAATGATTTTAAAACACGAAATAATAATATGACTAAATCAAAGTTCATTTCTTGTATCTGAGTTAAATTTAAAAGAAGGGAAACATGCATGATATGAGGAATAACATAAAGCTATTAACAAGGTGAGGCATCAATTTAAGAGGAATCTCACATTGTGACAGAAAAATATGAAACATGAAAAATATTAATGAAGCATATGATATTGAAATCTAAACATTTTAGGTCTTGTACTTGTTGATAACCAATACAGAGGAAAAATTGTAAATGATTTAAATAACAAGAATAATAATTTCCACAGTAGAGGTTGTACTAAATTGTAGTCAAGCATTCATCAATAAAATATATGAAAGAAAGATGAAAAGATAGGGGAACACATAACTCAGACTTGACAAAATCTAGAATCTTCAATCTGCATTTCTATTAATTCAGAGTCTCTTTAAAATCACTTCATCACAATGCCTTTTTAGAGAAAGAAAAAATCCTTTCTTCAGTCTTCTCTCCTTGTATTTATACAAGGTCGTCAATACTTGATGGTTAGAAATCTCCTACTTTTTAGAGGAAAGTTACAAAACTGCAACCTTAACCATTGCATGATTAACTTTTTTTGTTCTATCATTACAATAGTGTAATATTTCGAATAATACATCACTATTTAGTTGAAGTATCTCCCTCCTTTGATGCTATACATTCAATACATTTCTCCAGAAAATGAACAAAATTTCTAGGTGGTGTCAGAAGATCCTTAGCTTCAAACAAATAAAAATTTCTTTAGACCTTTGGAAGATGGTCTTCAAAACCTTTATCAACAAACCTAATCACTTGAAACTTTAAATTAGGCTGTACCAAACATCTATCTATCAGGTTGGCATCGATTCCTTCAACTGTGAAATTTCCTCCCGAATCTCCTTCAAGCCCTCTTTGCAGTTCAATTTCTACTGCACAATGTTTATCTTCCTCAATGGCTCAAAGAAACCATTTATTTCAATACCTAACATTTTCTTATCCAAAGAATCAAAGATTCCCTCACAGTCGTCTTTGATTTCTTTAACTATCTTCTTGTTTTTGACTATGTTCATTTCCCATGCCTTGAGCATGATGTCTCCTCTTATCCATTCTATGACAGAAAGATTTAGATTTTTCAACATCTCCCTATTTCCTAAACATGAAACTACTTTCTGAAAGGTATTTCTTGCTGCTTTAGCCTCATTTTCCAGTAAAATAATATTATCAAGGGATTTTCTTACCTCTTGAAAGTAATCTTGGATGATCTCTATTTTGGAGATCAATTTTTGTTGTTCGGCTTCTATCTTTGTATGTGCTTCTAATGAGAGGGTCTGAAAAGCCTTTAATTCTATGACCAAGCCTTCTGCCAAATTTAACTTAGCCTGTAGTTGTTTTACAAGCTCCGTTTGTTGAGTAACTTGCACCTAAATTTCTTGTATCCTCTGGTTCATTTCATCTAGGCTAGTTTTGACTGACTGAATTTCTTGCCTTTCAACAGCTTTGGCTTGCTCCAAGATTTTATTCACCTCTTCTCTAATATTTTTCTCAGCATTCTTCAAATGATCTTGCAAATGAGCTATTATGTGGTTACTCTTCTTTATCCTTGTTCTCATGTTCTCCATAGTAAAAAGGTTTGTTGTTTCCATGGTTCCCATGGATCCTGCTACCTCTTTAGCGAAATCCTCCTCCTCAAAGTTATGGCCATCTACCAAGACCCTATTCTTCTTCACCATACCCCCTTCTCTCATATACATCTCTTATTTTAGAACAACCTTCCTCTTTTTTTTGAAAAAATAATCAGAAGGAAGGATCTCATCTCTGGAGATAGGGGTGAGATCACCAACATATATGGCTCCCATCTGTGGGAGTCCAAAGGTGGATTGTAAAGGGGTTAAGGAAGCTATGGGAATTCCTAGCTCTGAAGATCTTGTTTCTCCTATGGCCTTAGGTATATTGACCTAAATAGTAGATGATGAAGGGGGAGTGGACTTACTGGATTATCCTCTATAAACCAATCAACAACTGTCCTAAGGTTTCCTGTGACCAACACTGAAATGCGGGGAGGTGCACAACCGTACAACCTCTGACGTAGTGTTATCACCATGAAATGACAGATTTCATAGAATGAGTCCTTGGCATTTTCTTACCTAAGTTTAGAATGGTATTCATGAATAGGCTCTGGGTAAGTCGGATTCCAACTCCAATTCATCAAAGGGAAAGGATTTGAGAAGCACATAGCATCCATGATGTATGAAGACATATAAAAGGATATTGGTCGGCCATTTGATCTTGCAGTCTGATATTCCATGACCTCCTTTACTATGTTATCGAATAAAATCTTATCCCAATTGAAGCTGTAAAATTCTGCTGCCTCGTGCAAAAGAGGTACCCATTCTGGAGGGAAATGGGTGGGAATTTTCTTCCCAAAAAGTCAACATAACATCATCGCCACATAGAGCATATACTCATTCAATGAGGTTGTGGCATAAATACCATGGGTGTCGGCCCTAAATTTTTCTTTGTTTCTCCACCAGTCTTTTATTATGCCAGGATACGTTTGGTCTGACTCAAAACATTCCTTCCTTTGAAAATCACTCACGAAATCTTTATTATAAATATAGTTGGGACCGGGAGATAATTTATACATTACTTGTACATGTTCTGGTTTGAAAGAGCCAATGACGAACCCTCAATTTTCCATAATGCTTCTCATTTGTACGTCAATTCTCTCTAAGGCCCAACTGATCATGTCGTTATAAGTCATGAGTTGCGGCCGTGTAGCTATTTTGTGAATCTAAGACTCCGCTATATCTTGGAGTTTTTTGTCGGCCTCATGAGGGAAATTTTTAATTTCATAATCCAGAGTTTCAAAAATCTCCCTCGAGGATTTTATGGAGTCAATGGCATGCAGTATTGTATCAGATATAACGTCTTTGTCTGGACTCAAGCTTTCAACAACTTCCTTTCTTGTCTTGGGTGCCTTCTTAGGTGCCATGATATCTGCACTAGACCAGAAACCTGTTTACAGAGAAAATGTGTATAAAACTAGATAAATGCAACTTGTTGTAGATGTAAAGGATAACAATGAAGTTCAAAATACAATACCTTACTAACCTTTAATTTGTATTATAATGAGCGTACAAACACAGACGACGAAAAATTAATGCTTTAATGGAAAGATATGCCTGTAGATACACTTTCGTGTCAAGAATATATCCATTTATCCGTTATTAATACTGTCGTATAATGGTGATTTTGAAACTGGAATTTCAAAAATCACTGCCTTCTTGAATTCCCAAAATGCGAAAGGCATCTTAGTTATCACTAATCCTATTTCAAAAACAATTTAACCTTTATTTTAGACTTTGTTTTAAAGAAAATGTGATTTCACATTTCAGAACTTCGAGGATCTTGTTGTCAGGAGATATATCATGAACAAACCCCAAATCAAGAAATTGCGATGGTATTAGTGAGGCGCTAATCATGTATTAATGCTTTGATTAATCAAGGTTAACAATTAATTACTTTTTTAAGTTTTTGAAAAAGCGAGGATCGAAAGTTCAACGGTTGAGAGTTCGAAAATGCTTTAGTAGAAAGAAAAATCCAAATCGTGAAATATTAAGGGAATGATGATTGAGTTTAGGAGCTTAGTTAATTACAGATTAAAGAGCACTTTGTGGAAAGCGACAGAAAATGTAACCTTTATTTCTTCCCCCCTTTTTAATTTTTTAATATGTTAAACAGTTTCAGGGGTTCTCCATCGGGAAATTAGGGTGGTTAAAGATCATACCTCGAGAAAAAAAGAATCTCAAAACCCAAAAAGGAATGGAAAGCTCTGAATCCCCTTTTTTGACTAAGGGTGGCTCCATGACTTAGGAAAAGATGAAGCTTTAGTTTTCAAGGTTAGAAAAATTTAAACTTCATGTCAACATTAGGCTCCATCTAGGGATCTCATCTCCTTGTGGGATGAGAAGAACATGTAGACCAAGTTCTTTAGTTGGGTAATGGAATCAATGATTCATCTCTGTGAAACAAATTTGGAGAAAAACCAAACAAGATTAGGGTCTCAACGTTAACCTTTAAAAACTCTTCAAAACAATTTTTTTGACTATGTCGAGAGGGTTTTCAATAAACTTCTTCTCTTGAAACTCAGGTCAAATCTGTGTAAGATAATCAAAACCAAATTAACCATCGTATCAAGTTTCACGTGATTTTGTTTGCATCAAGGTAAGTGTTTGTGTTGTGTCTGGTAAGGATATCCCTGAAATCTATGATAAATCCATCCGAAAGGAATAGAAATTACCAGAGCATCTTGTAACTCATGTATAACAACTTTTATCAGATACAAGGATATTGCTTCACTGCCAAGGAGCCTGTTCAGTACCTCGGTGAAGTTATCTGACTTCCCACATTGAATTTCCTTTCACCACTTCATTATTTCTAAGAATTTAAATGCTAAGATGAGGGAAATCAATATAATGAATTTCCTTTATTCATCTCTTTGAACTAGATGGGGGCAATCAATATTGAATTTCCTTTGACCATCTGTCTATATTCATTTTTTATTTTTTTGAAGTGGGGGAAATCAATGAGTATACATTACACTTGGGAAGATATCTGTTTGAAAAAGAATCAAAGTCTATCAACTCATTTAAATATCTCTGGGTTAATCTTCTCACCCGCCTTCAAAAATCATGGGCTTCAGAGAACTTCTTAAGGGAAACTTTTTGACCTTTAGTCTAGGGAACTTCCTTGACAAAAAATGATGCAAGAGCATCGTTGGAAAGAACGTAGAGGTGGGACCACCAGACACGTGATATTTCCCCTGGAACTTTGAAACATGGAAATTCAACTGATTTTGAGATCTACCTCCACCCAGCGCTAAAATTCATTTTCAGAGGCACGCTTGAACCAACACCAGATTTTCCCTTTGTAGCAAGTTTTTGAATTTGTAAATAGAGAAGAAGCTCCCACTTCGGCTTTGGAAAGTGATTGATATAGGATAGCATAGGATAATATTTAGAGTAGGAAAATAGCCAGAGGAGACCCTAGGAGATATTTTGAGTTATGTAAAGTTTGTAAGAAGTTAGAGTAAAGAAAAAAAGAGAGGAGAGGAAGAAGAAGCAAGAAGAAGGGGAGCTGAAAGAGAACTGTGTTAGAGTAGAAACCCTTAGTTCTGAAACAACTGTAATCTCTATGTATTTTGTAGCCAGTGGGCATTTTCGTGAATAGAACATAATGGAAAAATTGATACAAAGGTGTTGTGTTTGGACTATGTGTATTTTCCTGCTATTTTCTGGTTTATAAGCAACTGGGTGGAACTATGAGTTGTTTTTCTAGTTTCAATTGTTTCTCTTCATTTAGAGCTCTGCAAGGAGTGCATCGAGCTGAGGGAATGTAGTGGAATTTTTTTTATCCTTACTGAGAGCTCTGTAAGGGGTGCATTGAGCCAAAGGGAGAAAATGCTTGATCCCAGAACTCATTTTCTTGAAGGAATGAAGATTTGGGTCTTCACAAACTTAGAAACGTTTCTAAGTCAAAGTTGAGAAAAGCTCGGAGGAACACCATCAAGCATTGGATCGTGGTTAATATTCCCGTAGGCCATCTGATATGAAGGAAGGAGTGAAGAATTTAACCCTGCAGACATCTAGGAGGAGAATCCTAAGATTCAAACGAACTGTGGAGAGTCCTCGAGGAGGAATAACGAAATCCTGTGAACCGTTGGATCAGGAGGAATTGCAAGGAGGTTAACGATGAGAGTTCGTTGACATTCATTTCGGGACTTCGGGTATTGGGAGGTGGAAAGACAAGAATTGTGTCTTTCAAAATCATGAATCGTGAAATTATGAAATAGCGATTCAATCAGGGTCATCAAACCCAAAACGATTTGGACCATTGGTTCATTTTGGGACTTCGGGTACCGGTAAGTGGAGAGACAGAGGTTCTTCCCCATCAGAACCCGAATCGTGAAATTGTGAAATCGCGAGTCGATGAGAGATGTTGATATCAGGGGTTGTCATGAGCCATCGATTAAGCACCAAGGCACTTCGGTGTTTTGGCTTTTCGCCATTTTGACATTTCAGCTACTAGATATCTTAAGGAGCAAGGACATCCCTTGTGTACTAATTTTGTGAAACGTGAAATCCTTAAGAGGAAATTGTTAGGACACTTTACTTCGACATTTTGGGTACTGGAGGTTCTAAGGATAAGGAATTCACATCACGCCTATATTTCGTGAAACGTGAAATCCCGAAGGTAACCACATCAGGATGTTTTGACTTCCATCATTTTGGAGTTTCGGATTTTCGACTACCGGAACTTCCAAAGGACAGAGACACCCTTTGCATCTCAATTTTGCGAAGTGTGAAATCCCGAAAATAAAAAGGCATGAGTATTTCAGTCTTTCGGTGATCGGGAATCCTGAGGAGCAATGATATTTATTGCATTCAGATTTTGTGAAACGCGAAATCCCAAAGAAGTGAGCACCGGGCTATCTCAACATTTCAGCCACCGGGAGTTCGGGGAACTAGAAGACGTGATGCTTGATTTGTGGAGGCCCGATCCCTAATTAGCGCTTTTTGACTTGGCACGTGGTCACAGCCCTTGGTCGTTTTCTATGGGAGCTTAGAGTTGGCGTCGAAAACCAGCCAACAAAATTTTTGTAGGGGAACTGTGTATTCGTCCGAAAGGTTCCAGGTTGGAACCCGAAGAGCTGTTTCAACTCTAGAAGTGGAAGATCCTAACCGGGAGGTCATGTATCCCTTAGGAGGGATAGGGGGGTCTGCATCAGGTGGTATCAGATCCCAATTTTCATCTGTAGATTTTAGGCGAAGGGAGGAAAAGAAGGAGACAGAAAAACCTCGAAGTTGTACTTTGTGTGCAACAGCTAGTCAACACCATGCTGCCAAGAAGATGAGATTCTAATCTGGGAAACCGTGTTGTAGAAAGGGAGATGCGAGAACTTCATGCTCAATTAGAGACCATGGAAGAAATATAGAGGATGGAACCTAATGCTAGATATGTCAGTGATGCAGAAAGTGAAGAATCTGAAGATGAAGAAGCTGCAGGAGAGGATGTTGTAGAAGAAATTTTGTTGAGGGATGTTTCCAGATTGTGAGGCAGAGCTAAGATAGAGGTTCCCATGTATGAGGGGAATCTATATACAAAATAATTTTTGGACTGGATAAGGTCCATGGACAAGCACTTCAATTATGAAGATGTCAATGAGGCGAAAAAGGTGAAGCAAGAAGTCACCAGGTTAAAAGGGCATGCAACACTGTGGTGGGATGAATTGCAGGCTGAGATAATAAGTAAGGGAAAACAGAGGATAAAGAGTTGGGACAGGATGGTAGCCAAACTGAAGGCTAAGTTCATACCCAAGGACTACCAAATCAATTTGTTCAGAAAGCTACAAAACCTGAGACAGAAGGGGATGACAATCAAGGAGTACACTAAGGAGTTCTACAGGATGAACATCAGAACTGGGCAAAGGGAGAGAGACGAAGAAAAAGTCGCCAGATATGTAAATGTCTTGAGATATGAAGTCCAGGATGAACTAAGCATGATGTCAGTAAAGAATGTGGAGGATGCTTATCAGTTTGCACTGAAGGCAGAGCAGAAGTTGGCCAGAAAACAGAACCAGCGAGGAAGAGGCAAAAGCTCAGTCCTGAGAAAGAACAAGGGGTTCAACTGAGACATAGCACATTAGTCTAAGGAGGAGGTTGAGAAACCCCACAATCACTCTGAATGAGGAGGAAGTTCACGAGGAAGATAGAATGGGGGAAGAAACTCTTCTAGAGGAAGAGGCAGAGGCGGAGTAAGGTGCTATAATTGTGGGAAGATAGGGCACATGTCTTGGGAATGCCCTGAGAAGAGAAAAGAAGGAGTGGAAGCTCACATTTCAGAATCATAATGAAGAGATGTTGAGGCAGAGGGAGCAAAGGATGGAGAATCCCTGATGTTGAGAAAAGTTCTTTTAAAACCAGAGGAAAAAATTGAGAAGCCAGTACAGAGAAATAGTCTCTTCAAAACAACTTGCAAGACCAAGGACAAAGTCTGCAAGGTGATCATTGATAGTGGGAGTACTAAAAACCTGGTAACCACAGAGATGGTGGAGAAACTAGAGTTGAATATGACTTCACATCAAAGGCCATACAAATTCTCATGGCTGCAAAAGGGACACCAGGTAATGATTACTAAACAATGCCTAGTTGAAATTAAGATAGGAGGATATAGAGATGAAATCCAATGTGATGTAATTCCCATGGACGTATGCCACATTTTGTTGGGGAGACCATGGTAGTATGACATAAAATTCATTCATGATGGGAGGAAGAATACGTACACGTTGGATAAAAATGGTAGGATGCATATGTTGTTGCCAATAGAGGAGAATAAAGCGAAGGAGGAAGCCAACACAAGCATACTTCTCATGAGTGGGAAGGAACTCCTAAAAGAAGTCAAGGGAGAATAGGAGATACAGTTCACTATGGTGAGGAAGCCCAAAGTCATCCTTACGAGTACATCAGTAGATGATTTTCCTGAAGAAGCTCAGGAGCTATTGGATAATTTTATGGATATAGTGGTGGATGAGCTATCGAACTCATTGCCACCCATCAGGAGTATCAGTCATCACATTGACTTTATACCAGGATCGAGCCTGCCAAACAAGGAAGTGTATAGGTTGACACCTCGGGAGAATGAGGAGGTAAGAAACCCAAGTCCAAGAGTTACTAGATAAGTGTTTAGTCAGAGAAAGTTTGAGCCCATGAGCAGTACCAACTTTGTTGAGCCCAAATAAATATGGAGGATGGAGAATGTGCATAGACTCGAGAGCCATCAACAAGATCACCATCAAGTACAGATTCCCTTTACCGAGAATGGATGATTTAATGGACTACTTAAGTGGAGCAATTTTTTTTTCTAAAATAGATCTAAAAAGTGGATATCACTAGATCTGGATGAGAGAAGGTGATGAATGGAAAACAACCTTTAAAAATAATGAGGGCATGTTGTTGAAATTACTAAGGCAACTGAGAGGGGGGGGGTGTGAATCAATTGTTATTATGCTTAAACAATGTTAAGTCTATTAGTACATTCTTAATCTTTCTTCAAGTGATCATCAACATTATACAACATATGGACAATTAACATAATGAGCATCAGTCACACATAAGGTATACACAGAGACAGATTTTCATGAGGAAACCCATAAAGGGAGAAAACCTCTTCTTCTTCGAAATGATAGGCAGTCTTTTAAATTTTGTACATCATTTATAATTGATCACCAACTCAATGTGAGGCTACTACCTTTGTTTTACAAGCTACAACTTGTTTGAGAGCATCGAATCTTTTGTTTCTCTAGCACCCACTAGAAGGAAGCACCAACTTCCCTAATGTTCCAGGACCAACTAGATGGAAGCACCAACTTCCAGTTACATAGGCTCCAACCTATATAACAGAGAACACTTGTTCTCCCTTACACCACCCTACCACCCTGGTTTCTCTGGATGCAACCAGATGGAAGATACAACTCCTTGTTTTCAAGCTTCCACTTGAACCTTTGAGGACAACAGTCCTCCCTAGCACCTCCCAACCACCCTGTAATATAAATGAATAATTAAACAACCAACTACACAGATAAATCGATTCTTACCACTTCTTCTTTGTTTTGTAAATCTGGTCTTCTTCTAACTGTTCTGCAATTCTTCTCTTCCTTTGTCTGTTCTGCAATTCTTCTCTGCTTCAACTTGTTCTGTCATTCTTCTCTACTTCAAGTATTTTCCTCATCTATTCCTCTTCTCTGAGTTTTATCTCACACTGCGCATATTTTCAGTCTCACACTGCGCATCCTGTGATTTTCCCTTTCTTACAGTTTAATTCATTTTTCGTCCAGAATAACCAACCACGCACAATCTGTATATTTTTCTTTTATGCACCATACCCACAATAGTTACACTTCACATCTTCTTAGGAAAAATAAAAAACCGTCTAAGCAACTGAAACACCAACCAATTAGGAATCATGAATCAATTTTGCTAATTGATTTGTAACTGATGAATTAACTGTGAGAGAGAACATAACACTCCAATCATATTCAAGTTTATCTGCACCATTGGATGAACTTTATTAATCTTTCCTTTAAATAGGGTTTCGACATTTCAGCATTCCTATGGCCAAGTGTCTCGACACTTCATGTTGCAATCTCTGAAACTCTGATACAAAGATTTTATGTGTTAGATCCTTCCTCTATATGACCATGGCCATGACCAAGCGCTTATGCATAAAGTTATTTTCATGAATTCGCATTTCATGAATATGGAGATGAGGCATCTCGACTCTCCAAGTTGCGATCCCCAAAACCCTAAAATGGAGCTTATTTGAACTGACTCCTTCCCTTCTCATGACCACCAGTGGTGACCATAGGCTATGCCAAAAAGGCCCTTCATATTTTGAGAGTTTATAAACTTCATCGAGTCTTATCAACGGTTGAAATCTCCATAGATTTGATAGTCCAGATCTTATCGTGATCTCACATCTCGCGAGTTTCCCACCATGCTCCCTCGACTCCAAGTCAATGACTTGTCCTATGATTCGACGGTCTAGATCTGATATTAATTCAATGGCTCAGATCATATCGTGATTTCGCATATCGCGATTTCGACATTATTGTGGTTATGTTTCTTGCCTCTCCAAGTCATGATTCACAAAACTCTGAAATGGAGTTGAATCAATGGCCTAGATCACACCTTGATCTGACGGTTGCGATTAAATCATAATTTTTCATATCATGATTTCGGTGGTTATGTTTCTTGCCTCTTCAAGTCACGATAGGTGAAGCTCCGAAATGGAGCTCTGATCAACGGTCCACATTCTTGGTGATCTGATGGTCCTGATTTTTTTGTGATCTCGCATCTCGCTGTTCCATAGATTGAGGTTCTCATCACTCCAAGTCGCGATAGGCGAGACTTCCAGATGGATCTGGATCAATGGTCTAGAACAAACCTCGATCTGACGGCTAAGATAGTTTCGCGATTTCGCATATCGTGAATTCAAGAGGTTAGGGAACCTCATTCCTTTGACTTTCCAGTTAGCGACATGATGATCTTTTTCCATGTGTCCTTCCTGAAGATGGACGGTCCTCCTTCTTTCAGGATTTTGTGAGCCCACTTCTCCTTGCACTTTAATGAACATGTAGGTTCTCCCTGATCCAACAATGGTTGGAACTTATGCTCATATTTGATGCCTGAGATCTATCCTCCTCTTCTATGCATTCTTCTTGTCTACAATTAGATTTGACGGTCCTCCTTCTTTCGGGAATTAAAATGGGATCCAACGATCATAAATGTTGCTTCTCCTCCCGAGCTTACTTTGTTTCGCTTACTCTGATTTTTCCATCTATGATCTTCCAAAAATACTCTACACTATCTCTTCTGAGCTTATTCAAATATTCTCTACAACATCTTCTCATAATGCCCATCTTCATTGTTGTACTTTCCATCAATGACAAGAATACAAGCATGCGATGTCTATTAAATATTTGCCAACATTCTCCCCCTTTGGCATTGATGGCAACCACTGTAACTTTCCTGTAGAATCCTTGAAATTGCATCCTGAAATAAATTACCACACTTTCTTCCCCTTTAACATCAATGTCAAAGAAGAAACATGTTCCCCCTGAGCTATTGCAGTACATACTCCCCTTGTCAACTAGAAGCATCTTAGAAATACACCAGATATGCAATAATTATTCCCCCTGGCCAGGTGAACAAATTAGACAAAATAAATTATAACCCCCAAATTTTGACGAAGATATCCAAAATGGGTTGTTGCTAATGGTTTTGTAAATATATCTGCAATCTGTTCTGTAGAAGGTATATAATTCAGTTGAACAATTCTGTTTGTAGCTTGTTCTCTGAGAAAATGGTACTTTATTGGAATATGCTTAGTCTTGGAATGAAGAATATGATTCTTGGAGACACTAATGGCACTAGTGTTATCACAATGAATTGGAATGGGATTAGTGTAAGTTACCTTCAAATATGAAAGAGTTTGTATCATCCATAAAATTTGTGTGCAGCAAGTAGCAACAGCAATGTATTATGCCTCTGTAGTTGATAATTAAATGGATCCTTTCTTTTTACTAAGCCATGCTACTAATGAGTCACCCAGAAAGAATGCTCCTCCACTGGTGCTTTTTCTCTCATCTACACAGTTTTCCCAATCTCCATCTAAATAAGCAATTAACTGAAAATTCTGATTTCTGGGATACCACAGACCATAATTCATTGTTCCCTTCAAGTATGTGAATATCCTTGTGACAGCTACCAAATGACTTTGTTTAGGTGCTGGCTGATAATGACCTACCATTCCAACAACTTGCATTATATCAGGTCGTGATGTTGTGATGTACAGAAGACTTCCTATCATAGAGCGATATGACCTTTGATCAACATAAGGTGAGATATCATCTTTACCCATCTTGCAACCAACCACCATAGGTGTACTAATAGGAGAGGAATCCTCCATCTGAAATTTATTCAACATCTCTTTTAAGTATTTTTCTTGAGAAATAAATATTCCTGCAGAACTTTGTTTTACTTGTAAGCCACGAAAATATGGCAGTTCTCCTATCATGAACATTTCAAATTTTGTTTGCATAGAGTTAGCAAACCACTGGAAAAATGATTCATTAGTACAATAAAAAATAATATCATCTACATAAACCAAAACAACTAGTAAATTATCACCTTCAGACTTAATGTAAAGGTTACTGTCAACAGTACCTTTCTTGAACCCTTCTTCTTGTAAAAATTTTTCCAGTCTATAATACCAAGCTCATGGTGCTTGTTTTATTCCATATAAGGCCTTCTTCAGCTTACAAACATAATTAGGATTATCTTTCAATCAAAATCCTTCAGGTTGCTCCATATATACTTCTTCCTCTAGATCTCCATTAAGAAATGATGACTTTGTTGGAAATGTTTCACAGGTAGCATATGCTTGTCATTGATGGAAAGTACAACAATGAATATGACATGAGTACAGGAATAATGTAACAGACGGGAAGCAGAAGTATTTTGGGAAGACACTGCAGAGCAACCTCGATAAGATCAGAAGAGATAGTGTAGAGGATGTTTGGTATGTTTTACACACAACGTATGCTTTTCATTGATGGAAAGTACAACAATGATGATGGATTGAGTACAACAGCGATGATCAGCAGTGCAGTGATAGTTAGGAAGACCAGCAACGCAACAATTTTCTAAACACAACAATCCTCAGTCATCAAATTGAGGATTGATCTAAACTGTTGATCAGGCATGATGAAGTCCCATAAAGTTTGTGAAGAATTTTTGGTCGTTGGATCCCATCCAAAATTCCCGACAGCATGAGGGCCGTCAGATCTAAATATAGACAAGAAGAGCGTGCTGAAGAGGAGGATAGATCTCAGGCATTAGATCTGAGTGCAGAGTCTGACCACCGTTGGATCAAGGAAAACCTGCACAATATTTAAAGTGAAAGGAGTAGAGGGCTCACAAATCCCGAAAGCAGGAGGACCGTCCATCTTAGGGGGTTATGTGAACCATTGATCTGACTCCCTGTCAGAGTTTTGGGGATCGAGAGTTGGAGATGACACGTAATATCATCCACATAAATCCTGATTTCTTGATATGCAAAATCATGACGTAATCTGAGCCATCAAACCAAGATCACATCTAGACCATCGATCCAACTCACGTCAGTTAGGAACACGTGGAAAAACCAGGTAATGACAAGTGTCAAACTGATTCAGCATGCCATGCACATGTAAGTCATGAATCATGGTGACACGTGGCAGTTATTTAACACATGTGACATCAAAAGATTTACAGCATGTCGGAGTTTCGAGGATCACGTGTTGGAGATGTCAAAGAAACAATGCAACATGAATCCCGATTTCGCGATATGAAAAATCGTGACTTAAATCGTAGCCGTTGAATCAAGCTAGAATCTGGACCATTGATCCAAGTCCCTTTCGGGGTTTCAAGGATAGAGTATTGAAGTTTTCAGAGAACATTCACCATAGGAATCCCGATTTCGCGATATGCAAAATCATGACTTAATCGTGGACCTTTGGATCAAGAGGACGCATGGTGAAAGATGAGAGCACCATAAAAGATCCCTTTTGAAGTTTCACCTATTGCGACTTGGAGTGACAAGAACCTCCACCTAAGGAACAAGGAGATGCGAGATCATGAAAGCGCCTTATGCATAAGGTTGTGGTCACAACCCTTAGTCATGACAAGGGAAGGAGTCAGTCTAGATAAGCTCCATTTCAGGGTTTCAGAGATCGTGACTTGGAAAGTCGAGATGCCTCATCTCCAGATTCACGAAACGTGAATTCATGAAAAGTGATTTTTGCATAGGTGCTTGGTTATGACCATAGTCATATTGAGGAAGGAGCTAGTGCAGAAAAGTTCTGTATCGAAACTTCAGAGATTGTGAAATGAAGTGTCGAGACACTTAGCACATAATTGCCAAATTCCGAAATGAATGCAAGATCCCATGGATTCAATCCAACAGAGCAGGTGAATTTGAACAAGATCGGAGGGATATTGTTTCAAGACACAGTGAAACTGCTAGAAACCATTGATGGCTTCTACCAGAGGATGTGGAGAGACTTCGGTGTGATTTCCAGAGGAGCTGAAGAGTCACATGGAATCTGCCAGTGGAATGAAGAGGATTCGTGGAGGAAATTGACAACTAGATGAGGGTTTGAGCTTGTAACTAAAACAAAAAGGATGAGCTCGACTGTAATAGAGAAGACGAAGAGTCTCAACTGGCAGAGAGAAAAAGGAATCTAGGCTTAACACCTAGTGATGATAGACACAGGGGTTGAACTGCCAAAGAAGTTGAAGAGTTGCGATGATGATCACGCAGAGCACTTGAGATGTGGAGGAGATTGGCACGGTATGAGCATGCAGAGGAATGGTGAATATTGCATGCACAAGATACACAAAAGATATATATACATGGTACAAAGAAGAGAAAGGCTTGTTGTTGTTGTTGGAGTTGTTGTGGTCGTTGTGTAGAAGGATTGAAGTGTGAGCAAGGAGGCAGAGCACAGAAGTAGAAATGCATAGAAGGGGAACTGTGCAGTGGATGGACATGGCACACAGATCATAAAAAGCAGAAGAACAGATAGCGCAAGTTATGTGTGTAGAAAGGCAATGAGACAGACATAGAAACGAAATGAAGCAGAACAGTGATGAGTCTATTAAGCCATTGTTTAACATCATATCACTGTAATAAGTTTCAGTAGAAAAGATTTATATTTCAGAGAGGTTGGGAGGTGCTAGGGAGGATTTTTGTTCTCAGAAGTTAAAGTGGGTGCTTGAACACAGGGAGTTGTAGCTTCCATCTGGTTGCAGCCAGAGAAACCAGGGTGGCAGGGTGGTGCAAGGGAGAACTCTTATTCTCTGTTATATAGGTTGGTGCCTATATGATTGGAAGTTGGTGCTTCCATCCAGTTGGTGCTGGAAACACTCAGGGAGTTGGTGCTTCCTTCTAGTTGGTGCTAGAGAAACCAGGGAGTTAGTGCTTCCTTCTAGTGGGTGCTAGAGAAAATAGAGAGTTGGTTCTCTCAACAAGTAGCATCTTGCAAAATAGAGGTCCTAGCCTCATTATGAGTTGGTGCTCATATGTATGATAATGTAAAGAATGTAACTATTACTTATCATATAAAGAAAAAGAGGTTTTTACCCTGTATGGGTTTCCTCGGGAAATATCTGCCTCTATGTTTCTCATATATGTGAATGATGCTGAAAGTGCCATTGTTTATTTCCCTACATTATTGTGATCATCATTTAGTGTTTCTGCAAAGAGTTTAAAAGAAGCATAATTGTTTAAGAATGGTAACAACTTATTCACCCCCCCCTCTTAGTTGTCCAACAATTGGTATCAGAGCCAACCCCTTCTATCTAAGGGTAGATCCTAGAGATTAAACATGTCAAGCCATGAAGGAAATTCAACCAATACGTTCCCTATGTTCAATGAAACAAACTTTTCCTTTTGGAAAGTTAGAATGAGAACCTACATAATGGCTTTAGGTGCAGATGTCTAGGATGTGGTAGATACTAGTTATGTAAAGCCAGTTGTGCTAGCTAATAAGGATGACAAACTAGAATTTAGCTTCAACGCTAAGGCTATGAATGCTATCTTGAGTGGGCTTGCAGAAGCAGAATTCGTAAAAGTTATGCACCTAGAAACTGCCAAAGAAATGTGGGACAAACTCATTAATAGTTATGAGGGCAATGAGAAGGTAAAGGATGCAAAGATTCAAACCTACAGAATACAGTTTGAACAACTGAAGATGAAGGAAGATGAAATCATTGGAAAATACTTCCCGAGAATAGAAGAAATGGTAAATGCAATGAAGGCACTTGGTGAAACAATTGGGGAACCTTATTTAGTTAAGAAAATCTTGAGATCTCTCCCAGATAGGTTCAACTCGAAGTCTCTGCTATAGAAGAACTTAATGATCTAAAAACCTTGTAGTTTGACTAACTTCTAGGAACACTGACTGCATATGAAATGAGAATAGTTAAAGATAAACCCACTTCCAGAGAAGCATCATTTAAAGAAGACAAGAATGAGGATTCTGAGCCCAATGAAATTGAAGAAAAATTTGTGAAGAGACTGAAGAAGGGATCAGGAAAATACAAAGGTAAACTAACTTTCAAATGCTTTAATTGTGGAAGGATAGGTCATTTTGCAAATAAATGTTCACACAAGAAACATGATCATAACTATGAAGGTGAAGAGAAGCACAAATCCAGGAGATTTGATAAAAATAAAATTTTATGTGTAAACAATGATGACTCCTCAGAAGACACCGATAGTGACTCTTCCTATGAAGATAAGGTAAATGACTTCATGCTTATGGACAAAGATAATTATGATAATAAAATCACATGCAGTGATGAGAATGATGAAGAAGCCGTGGTTGACATGGAAGGAGAACTGATCAGTGCATTGGAAGAGATTGACAGACTAAGAATCAAGAATAGAAAGCAAAGACAATTGTTGATACAGTTCGAGAAAGACAGAAAAGAACTTGATGAATACCTTGTCCTACTAAAAGTAGAATTGGAAGAGGCAAAGAAAATTGAAGAGATTCTAAAACAACAGCTATCAGAAAAGAAGGCAAGATGTGAATCATTAGAACAAGAAGTAATGAAAACAAGGAAATAAATGGAGAAGTTTCAAGCCCTGTATAATCAGAATCTGTCAAGTATCAAAGCCTTAGAAGGATTAGCCACCATCCTGAATCAGCAAAGGAATCCAAAGATGAAAACTAGTTTGGGTTATGAAGAGGGATCAAGCAGTGGGAAGCCAGGAAATGAAGAACCCATCAAGTTTGTCAAAAGTACAACCAATGACAATAACAACCCTGCAGAAACAAAGGAAGACGATCAACCACCCATAATGAGTAAAGGAAAAGGTGCCAGGATTGAATATGAAGAATGAAGAAACACTGCTCTCTCTGCTAAAATATGTCATCAGCAAGAAATAAATCGATTTTCTCAAAGAATTCAACCATTTACCAGATACAAAGAATTATTCTATGGCTATTGTTTCTATTGTTCTAACTTTGGTCACAAAGCTGTAAATTGTTCCTTAATACTCAGACATGAGCAATTAAGGTTTCAAAGGAATAAATACTTCCCAAAACAAAGAATGATACAGTCAAGTAATAATCCTTCGTGGACTGCAAATTGCCAAATTAAGTATAGACACATACAACTAAGGAGGCCAAGAAATAATAAACAGTCAATAAGTAGGCAACACTGGAACAATAAGTTTGACTTATTGAATAATGAGGTTGAATGCTACACCTGTCATAACTTTGGACATAAATCTATTGAGTGTCGGTTAAGTAACTATGAACCAGATTCGAAATCCCCTACTGAAAATGTCAAGCTTTCGAAGAAGAAGGAAAGTAACAAGTGTGGATTAGTATTGTATGCTCAAAGAAAACCGAACCCTTGGTATATAGATGGTGGATGCTCCAAACACATGATGGGAGACAAAGGAAAGTTTCTATCTCTAAGTGAAAGAAAATCAGGAAGTGTAACCTTTGGAAATGATGCTCGAGGGAAAATAAAAGGCAAAGGGATGGTGAGCTTAAGTAATGGAAAAGGAAAAGCCCAAGATGTTCTACTTGTTTATGGGCTGAAGCATAGCCTGCTCAGTGTAATTCAAATGTGTGACAGAGTACACGAGGTGTTGTTCATTTCTAAGGAATGCAAGATAAAGTCTGTAAACTCAGGACAAGTGGTGTCCAAAGGCATAAGGACAGAAAATAATGTATATGTGCTGAAAGAAAATAGAGAAGAATGTCATCTAAGCAAACATGATGAAATCTAGTTATGGCATAGAAGACTTGGACATATAAACTTTGACCACTTAATCAAACTCAAAAACCTCGAGGCAGTAAGAGATCTTTCGAGAATATTAAAGCCCCAAGATTTAGTGTGTAAACCCTGTCAAGTAGGGAAGCAAAAAAAGACACAGTTTAAGTCTAAGAGCTTCACTTCAACAGAGAAACCACTCCAACTAGTTCATATGGACTTATGTGGACCATCAAGATAGGAAGGAACAGGAAAAGAAAACTACTTCATTCTTATTATCAATGATTACTCCAGACTTACTTGGGTTGCTTTTCTCAAAGAAAAAGCTGAAGCATTTGAGAATTTTAAGATATTTAAGGATTTAATTGAGACTCAAATAGGGAAGAGGTTAAAGGTAGTAAGATCAGACCGAGGAGGAGAATTTATGTCAATAGACTTCAAGGAATTCTGTGATGAGCATGGGATCAAGAGAGAATACACAATACCAAGAACTCCATAACAAAATGGAGTAGTTGAGAGGAAAAATAGAACAGTACAGGAAATGGCCAGGTCAATGATGAATGAGAAGAACATTGGTCAAACCTACTAGGTAGAAGCAATACACACAACATTCCATGTGCTTAACAAAGCTCACCTCATACCACAAAGTGACAAAACACCTTATGAATTATGGTTTGGAAGACCCGCCTCAATCAAACACTTCAGAGTCTTTGGGAGTAAATGCTACATAAAGAATAATGATGAAAACCTCGACAAATATGATGACAGGGTAGATGAAGGTATTTTCTTAGGGTATGCTACAAACAGTAAAGGATACAGATGCTATAATAAGAGGCTGCATAAAATAGTTGACTGTATTGATGTAAAAATTGATGAAGGAATCCCAACAAGAGAGGGGTACGATAATGAGTCTTCTACAAAAGACACAGCTAAAGCTAAAGATGAACAGGTCCAAGAATCAGAAAATGAAGACTCTGAATCAGATGAAGACTCAGACACTCGGATAGACTAAAATCAGCAGTCAACTACAAATTCTTCCTCCAGAATCATTCAAAAGAATCACCCTGCAAGTCAGATAATTGGAGAAAAAGAAAAAGGTACAAACTAGGAGAAAGATAATCAAAACCACCGAACAATCTCATATAGCTCTCATATCCATGCTGGAACCCAAGAATTTTAATGAATCCAACAAAGATGATCACTGGGTTAAAGCAATGAATGAAGAACTTGATCATATTGAGAAAAACAATACATGGGAGATGGTTCAAAGACCCGAAGGTAAAAACGTCATTGGCTCCAAATGGATCTTTAAGAATAAGTTG
>ML809812.1:203933-215546 GCA_009831015.1 Picea engelmannii | reverse complement strand
GGTTTGCTGAAAAACCGTTGGATTTTTCTTCTCAGTTTCCTCTGGTTTGCCAGGGAACATGATCCTATTTCCCTCAACTGTACATGAATTGGATGAGTGATTCGATTTGTAGTTATCCCGCTCTGGAATAAACCGTTGATTACCCAGAATAGAGTAATTTCACCTGTGTTTTGAGTAACAGTCGCCATCGAGTACTAATCATGGACCAATAACGAAAGTCCTTATAGGGATAATGACCTGACACATTGCACCATCGATTTACAATGATGAGTCTTAAATCGATTATTTGGCAACACTTACTTGCAATTGCACAGACAAATGGTACCTAAACAAGTGTCTCGACATGATTAGACTGGCCATCTACTTCCCTTTTCCACATGTGACCCTTGGATTTGACACAATTAATAACACTCAACACATGATTTCAGGGTGTGATGGAATGGTTTTGATTTCACCCTCTTTTCCCCCCAAAATGAATCTGGTGGTGCCACGTGATCTCGAGATGAAACCATGGTATTCTTTTCGACCTGCTTTCAAGAATTAACCTCTGCGCTAGTTCTCAGACCGAAATAATCCCTGACCGTTGATCTGTGGCGCTTGTGATATGTGTCCTGCTGGGTCCCATCAATTTCTCACTTCCGCTAGACTTATCCCCCATCTTATAGATAAGGCCCTGTCCTCTAGTTTATCACGCCTCTACATTAGTTTAGCCTCTCACGAAGTCTTGAAACTTGGGTTCCATATAAAAATTGTTATAGTGATAACATGGGCTCCAAATGGGGATGTTATCCTCCTTACGAGGTAGCAAAGAACAGTAGACCCTGTGCCTTATCCATTGGAGTTTCTCCCACAATAGGTGTGTACTATACCTTGACTTGTCACCAATGTCTACTGAAAACCGAAGTCTGCATACCGCTCTCACTTGGAGACTGAACGTTGGATATACTGCTAACATCTAACTGAACACTTTATTTGGAGACCTAAACTTGAAAATGCTTGATCATCAAGCTTATTCGTAGCTACCTACCCTAACTATTTAAATTATCTTCCATTCAAATGAAATCATAATGCCAATGCAACCATGTAATCATTTTATCTACTGTCTAGTTTCTTTGCACATGCTTTCTCTAAAGCCCGCTTATTGATAATTCATTCAAGAATTTACATATGAATCCAAATCTAAAAAATTCAAAAACATTAGGACTGTTCATGGCCTCCAACAAAACTGCAAATGGATCCTCTAAAGTATGCACAAGACAACAATCATATTTCACTCTTTCCGCTGCATTCTTACTGTCATGTGATCTGATCAGTTTATTTTTATGTCTAAGCTTATGACCCATCATAAGTTGTAAATCCTGATTGTTAAAACTCTCCATGTAGCATGCCACAGGGTCATGAAACACATGAGAAAACATTTCCTTTTGATGAACCAAAACAAAATGATAGGCCTCCTTCACAAGTGTTTGTTGTTCTTGCTCTACTTCTTCAGTCCTAAGAACATTTTTAGAACCATAATCTTCAAAGGAATTAAATAAAACCACTGCTTCTTTATGATCGTTCTGCATTTTTGATTGAAAAATGGCATACATTGTTTTGTTTCTTTCCCGAAACTCCATGCCATTTGTTTGTTTACTGCTTGAAGTCTCCATAGATGCAATTCCAGAATCCTCATCCATGTCTAGGCCACTTAGAATTTGAACAACCACATCATTCACAGGGGAAGAACAACAACTTTGAAACACTTTGTTTTGCTGGAAATCTTGTTGAATATCTTCATCAATTTTAGAAGAAGGCAAATGACTTTGAACAACAATTCTTTTACCGGTTTTCTCTGTTTCCTTGTGATTGGATTTTAAAAATTCAAAGGAAGAGAAACACAATGGAAAATAGCTTTCATTTGAAAGTCCACTTCTTTCTTCAGATTCAACATCATGCATGTAGGGTTTCTGATATGAAACATTATTAACATTTTTCTTAAGAAATTTGAAAGAAGCAAAGCACAATGGCAAGGTTCTTCCACCCGATTCAAAATTTTCTTTACTGCTTTCATATGCACATTTTCCACTTTCTTTGGATTGTTGAACACACTCATCTTCAACTTCATTTTCGACCAATGGATGCAATTCCTTATCAATCTTTTTTAGTGAATCATCGTGGTTTGGAATCATCACACCTCCATTTGCTTCAGTGATGGTCTTAGAATTTATTTTCAACAGTTTAAATGAAGAAAAGCACAAAGGTAGAGAAATTCCTTCAGCTGATTCAATGATTTATTCTTTGTAATTGCGATATGTAAGTTGATTTCTCTTACTATACTGCCGAGAAAGGAACATTTTCTGATAGAGAACATGCAACTGGTTTTTCTAGGAAGTCAACATCATCATAATCATCATATTCATCATATATAGGAAAATAAGAAACATCTGCAATGTCATATAACAAGAAATTTTTTGGGACATCAACTTGTTCCTCAACAAGTCGATTTGCAAATTGATCTTCTTGACTATCTACAAATGAATATATAAAACAATCAACCCCCTTCTTATCATGGGATGGATCAAAAGATAAATCATCACCTCCTCTTTGAAAAAGTGGAATATAGTCTTTTGCAAAATCATTGGCATTAAAAACTTCAAGAGGACTTATGATATTATCAACTCTCTGCTCAATATGCCAATCAACTATTTTCTGTTCATATTCACTTTCATGTTCTCGAACATCCAACCCCTCATTTCGAATATATTCACATGCTTGGATATCGTGTTGAATCTCCTGAGTATCATTAAATATTTGTTGTAAGGACTTAGGTCTTCTTTCCATCAGGAGGAAAGACAAATCTGGATGACGAGTAGTGGCATACTGGAGCATGGCAACAACTTCAGTGGGTTGAATTTCTTTAGAAAAATTGTAATAAATACTGGAAAAATTTCTATTGAATGTAGAAATAGTTTCATTGCTATACCTATTTAAGGCATAGAACTCTGTAAGCTGTAAATCCAAATATTTCTTCTTGCCCCAAAACTTCAAAAATACATTCTTCAATTCCTCCCATGAGCTAATTGTCTTTGGATGCAAGTGTTTAAACCAGTCTTTGGTATCCCCTTTCAAGGATTGAGAGAAGGCCCTCATACAAACATCATCATGATCAATCTCAAACAAATCTATAAAATGTTCAAAATATTGGATGTGTTCTCAGCTGTGGTGGCTTCAAGTTCTCCATCAAACACAGGTAGGTACTTATAGTGTTTTGGAGGAAAATCATGAAGGATGTGAGGTAATTTGAAGGGTTTGTATCTATGCTAAATCTTGGAGGGTGTTGGATCAAGTACATGAGGTGAAATATCAACCTTGGTTTCATGAGGCTCATCAACTTGGTTATGGTCATCACATGGCTCAGATGGAAAATTTTGATCAAAATCAGTGATACCGTGAGGAGACCTATGTACAACTTTAAGAGGAGGATATACAATTGCAAGATTTTCATGATCATCATTTGAATGCAACAGGTAAAGAAATTTTTTTTTAGCATGTTCATGAAAGGACAAAAGGTAATTAATAACAAAAAATATTATTCCTTGGAAAAAACTCAACTTTAGGTACTTGTTTTCTCCCATGATGTCCTTTCATATCTCTATCAAGGGATCTCCTCTTCCAGTGGAGCCTCTGAATCGAATTTGGAGCTTGAGTGGAGTCACCCATAAAATCTTCAGGTTACTGAGTCTTTGGACAGTGGAGTCGCCATAAAAATTTTGAATTC
This sequence comes from Picea engelmannii, assembly GCA_009831015.1. NCBI lineage: Eukaryota > Viridiplantae > Streptophyta > Pinopsida > Pinales > Pinaceae > Picea > Picea engelmannii. The sequence goes on along the minus strand of ML809812.1, from coordinate 211,786 downwards.
TAGATTCTTGAAGATGGAGTCGCCAGGTGAATGATGTACATATTTTCTGTGTCTGAATAATTTTCACCATTAGTACTCAGATCTGAACTTTGTCGTTTCTCCCAGGGAATATTTCACCCTCGGTTCCTAACAATGGTGCCAGAATGTTAGCACTCTGTAAATTTTGTCTGGTTGATAGATAAACAACATAGGTAACTATTTCAACCAACTTTAGGTTGGATACTGACCCTTCCAACCAGAGAGGGCTCCCTCAAACGTGTGAAGACGAAAAATAATAATAATTTTTTTTTGGTAATGGACACACAGAGGTCAGATTCTACTATAGGACAAGTTTTTTAAAGGTGGTTGGTAAGACCAACAAGAGAACAGGGCCCTTGGTAAATGGGGTCAACTTTTGAAGTCGTATGAAAAATTTCAAGCTATGTAGTCCTGAGGGAACAAAGGAAAAATAGGCACTGTGTCCAACCAGATAAGAGATACAAGATGGTAGTGGAAGAAGAGGAAAGATCACCATGACAAGAGGCATCTAACAGAGGACAAATCTCCTGGCATAGTTCTAGAAGAAAGAACATAAAGGATGACTACTGAAAACATAGCACCTATAATAGGTGAATTATGAACCAGAAACCAATAAACACATAACAAGTATAATCAATATGAGAAAGAGCAGCAACAAAGTGAATTCTTTCTTTTTTTTAAATATTATCTCTAGCAAAAAACACATTCATGAATATGAAATACAAGAAAACATACTAAACATCAACACCATGATGAATCCCGACTATCCAAGAAAAACCTTCTCTACTAGTATTAAAATTCATAAGTAATAACAGAGTTTTTCTGCTACAAGGGTAGGCCCCTCTCTGGCCAGTCGAACCCTTCATTTGTCTTTTTAACAATATATATAGATAAATTACATATGAGACTCAAAACGAATCATCTTCTCCAAGATTCCAAAAATGGATATCAGTTACATAGGGAGTAATGTGCCAAAACCGAACTCCTAATTTCTAGGGGATGTTACAAACAAAAAATCGAAATATTTTAGATCTTTACCCTGAATGCCACATGTCTACAAAATCACAATATTCCCTGAAATGAACTTGATTTAGCCTGTCATGAATTTTTCATTTTAGATTTTCAATCTATTCCTTTAACGTATCAAGCCAACTAGGCTGGTCTTCTTTAGTACTTTTAACTGTTCCAGCTTTAGCCTCCTTCTTCCATCACTTTTTCCCTTTGCTCTCACCAAATTTCATGTAGTGTCCGTCTGCGTATCCATTAATGATCAAATCCTTCATAATAGGATTCAATCTGATCTCTTCACTTGATCCCGGTTCATCTGTAGACTTTGTGTGAAATTTTTTTGCCAGGAGTTGCACATCATGCCTTTCTTTCTTCTTAATTGATAGTTTTGTCATACTATTCAAATTTATCGGTTTGATGAAAAACCGTTGGATTTTTCTTCTCAGTTTCCTCTAGTTTGGGAGGGAACACAAGCCTATTTCCATCAACTATACATGAATTGGATGAGTGATTCGATTTGCAGTTATCCCGCTCTGGAATAAACCGTTGATTACCCAAAATAGATTAATTTCACCTGTGCTTTGAGTAACAGTCGCCATCGAGTACTAATCATGGGCCAATGACGAAAGTCCTTACAGGGATAACGACCTGACACGTTCGACCATCGATTTCCAATGATGATTCTTAAATTGGTTATTTGGCTGTGCTTACTTGGCATTGCGCAGACGAATGGTACCTAAACAAGTGTCCCGAGATGATTAGAATGACCATCCTGTTCCCTTTTCCACATGTGACCCTTGGATTTCACACACTTAATGACACTCAACACATGATTTTGGGGTGTGATGGAATGGTTTTGAGTTCACCCGATTTCCCCCCCAAAATTCATCTGGTGGCGCCACGTGATCTCGAGAGGAAACCATGGTATTCTTTTCAGACCGCTTTCAATAATTAACCTCTGCACTAGTTCTCAAATCGAAATAATCCCTGACCGTTGATATGCAGTGCTTGCGATCTATGGCCCGTCGATTCCCATCAATTTTTCACTTCCATTAGACTTAGCCCCCATCCGCTAGATATGGCCCCATCCTCCAGTTTATCGTGCCTCTACACCAGTTTATCCTCTCGCAAATTCCCAAAACTTGGGTTCCATATAATTTTTTTTATAGTGATAACAAGTTCGAAGGGTAAGAGTGAAGGGGAAACCTCACATCTGGGTAATAAAAAGGACTTGAGTAAGATCAAGTGTTTCACATGCCACCAGTGTGGACGCTATGCATCACAATGTCTGGAGAAGGAGTAGGGACAATGGAGATCCCAACAAGTATCAACATCAATGGAAACTCAATTGGATGAGTTTATTATGAAGTTTGATAAAGAATTCACTCTGATATCATGCCTCTCTACCAACAAAATCATAAGGAGTGTGTTGTACTTGGACAATACTGCATCACATCACACGAAAGAAGCACGCAAGTTGTTTAGCAGTATGACGGAGAAGGAATCAATGATCCATGTGGAGTTTGGTGATGATGCCAAGTATGCAATGAAGGGTGAGGGAACTATCTTGTTCCAACTTGAGTCAAGTACTTTGTTTGAGGACCAAGATGTGCTATATGTACCAGGACCGAGGAAGAATTTTCTCTCAGTCTCGTTTATAGAGGACATGGTTTTTTCTGTTATATTTCAAAGAGGGAAAGTACTCATACATCTCAAAGGATCTATCCCTAACATGACAATGAGCATTGGGGTTAGAGAGAGAAATATATATAGGTTGCAGGGAAAGCCTATTTAGGCCTCGGTATGTGACAATGAAAACATGTGTGAGTTATGACACAAGATGATGGGACACTTGCATTATAGGGTGTTTTCAATTCCGAGGGAGATTGACACTAGTCTTGCTGATTTCAGTGTTGAGCAACAGGTCATGTGTAGAGGGTTTGCAATTGACAAGAATGCCAAGGACGATTTTCCAAGCAGCGAGACTAGGTCTAAGGGGATATTAGATCTTATACATTCAGATGCGTGTGGACCAATGTCAGTGGAATCAATGCAAAGATCACTATATTATATGATGTTCATTGATGAATTTTCCAAGAAAACTTGGATCTTCTTTATGGATACCAAGGATGAGGTCTTTTGTCAATTCCAAGAGTTCAAGGCCTCGATGGAGAACTAGAAAAGGAACAAGATCAAGGTCTCAAGGTCAGATAATGGGGGAGAGTACACCTCCAATGAATTCAAGGATTTCTTCAAGGAGGCATGTGTTGAACTTACTAAGACAACTGAGAGGGGGGGGGGTGAATCAGTTGTTACTTTGTTTAAACAATATTTAAGTCTATAAAATTATTGTTACTCTTCTCTAACTAACAATCAGGATTATGCAAGACATAAACAACAGAAATAATAAACATCAATCACACACATGATATACATAGAGACAAATATTCATGAGGAACCCCATAAAGGGAGAAAACCTCTCCTTCTTATAATGATAGGAAGTCTTTTAATTTCTGTACATTATCTATCTTTGAGCATCAACCCAAAATGAGGCTACAACCTCTTCTTTAACAAGCTGCAACTTGTAGAGAGCACCAACCCTCAAGTTTCTCTAGCACCCAATAGAAAAAAACATATTTTCTCTTGATGATCTCCAACACCAACTGGATGGAAGCACCTACTTCCACTTATACAAGCACCAACTTGCACATAAAAAACTCTTAGTTTTCCCTAGCACCACCCTGCCACCCTGTTTTCTAGCCACAATTAGATGGAAGCTACAACTCCCAGTATTCAAGCACCAACTTGAATAACAGAGGACCGCAATCCTCCCTAGCACCACCCTAACAACCCGATTATGAATATTTGCTTGAATAATACCTTACAACAATACATATATGTCAATTCTTACCATTTCTTCTCTTTTCTGTAATTCTATTCTACTTTCACTCTACTTCTGTTATGCAATTATGCTCTACTTCTGTCTATTCATACTCAGCTCCACTTGTTGTATTTTTCCATCTGCTATTTCTCTTTTCTTCTCATGATCTTAGGTTCTTGTGCATTCTTCTCTTTTCACCATTTCCGCTCTGTCCAACTTCTGTTCTTCATCTCTGTCTTTCATCTCACATTGTTCCTACGGTCCTCTTCATTTCCTACAGTTCAACTCATTTTACAGAGAAAACGAGACACTCACTTTGTCACAAAATAATTCTTTTATTTATTCTCTCATGATTCGTTACACTTCGAATCTAAAAAATGCCCAAGAACAAAATCTCCAATGCCCCAAGAACAATTATTCAGTTAGTATAACTGAATTGTAACTGGTCAAGAAATCTCACAGTGAAACAGTAACCCTTCGATCAGATTGTCGATTTAATCATCACGTTGGATTATACATGTAGAGGCTTTTTGATCCACAGGTCCTCATGAAATTTACCCTCGCGAAAAAACATCGGGCACAACGTTTCTTCTCCATGTGACCACTGGCTATGACCACTCACCAACCAAGAAGGAGCTACATGACTTTGAATTCTTGGTTTTCTTCTATGAGCCACCTCGATTCTCCCAACTCCCGAACCTCTGAGGTATGTCATGCTAGATCAACGGTCCAGATATCCTCTTCGTGAATCGAGACTTCACATTTTGGGACTTTGGAGATGCCCTCTTTCCGTTCTCATCCAATCAATGACCCACGACTTTCCTTGATCCGACGTCTCAGATATGTGATTCCTTCTTTCCATTTATTTTTGATCCGACGACTAACGAAAATTGGGGTAATCAAGATCTCATATATTTCTGCTTATCCCGTCCTTCCACTCAAAAGTGATCCAATGTCTAATGGTTATTTAGGTATTCGAATTCTCAAACATTTTTCCCCACTTATCCTATCCTTGTTCAAATGAGATATGTCTTCATAAAAGAGGGCTTCTTCCGGTGTTATCATCATTGCTTTCCTGTTTTCCCATCGTCGATGCTGTCGCAGCTATTCTTGCCATCAACGACAAGCACACTCTTCCTGTAAACATGCGACCAAATCTCCCCCTTTGGCATTGATGGCAACCCTGAAAGGCTACACTATTTTTCTTAGACCTCCAACTATAGCATCCTAACTTTTTATCCCCCTTTGACATCAATGTCAAAGAAAAATGAGAGTGACTATGTTCTCCCCCTGATCAGATAGACAATAAGCACTATCCCCCTGATTAGATAAACTATTTTAACTAGATAACAGGGTCACGCCCAAATTTTGGCGTAGATACTCAAACTAATCTTTTGCAAGCAGTTTAGTGAAGATATCATCTATCTGTTCCATGGAAGGAATATAATTCAGTTGAACAACTCTGTTTGGAACCCGCTCTTTGAGAAAATTATATTTTATTGGTATTTTCTTAGTCTTTGAATGGAGAACATGATTCTTGGAGACACTAATGGCACTTGTGTTATCACAGTGAATTGGAATGGGATTAGTATAATTTCCCTTCAAATCTGCAAGAGTTTGTAACATCCATAATAACTGAGTGCAACATGTAGTAGCAGTAATGTACTCTTCCTCTGTATTTGATAATGAAATAGATCCCTGCTTCTTACTAAGCCATGCTACTAACAAATCACCTAATAAAAATGAACCTCCACTGGTGCTCTTTCTTTCATCCAAAAAAATTTCCCAATCAACATTTGAATATGCAGTTAATTGAAAATTCTAATTTCTAGGATACCAAAGACCATAAGTCATTGTACCCTTTAAATATTTGAATATCCTCTTTACATTTGCTAAATTACTTTGTTTAGGAGAAGACTGATAACAACCTACCATTCCAACAACTTGCATTATATCAGGACGAGATGCTGTGATGTACAGAAGACTGCTTATCATTGATCGATATGTTCTTTGATCAACATCAGGTGAAATATCATCTTTACTGAGCTTGCAACCAACCACCATAGGTGTACTAATAGGAGAGGAATATTCCATCTGAAATCTATTCAACATCTCTTTCAAATACTTTTCTTGAGAGATAAATAACCCTGTAGAACTCTGATTGATTTGAAAACCAAGAAAATATGAAAGTTCTCATATCATGGACATCTCAAACTCAGTTTGCATAGAATTAGCAAACCACTGAACATAAGGGTCATTAGTACATCCAAAAATAATGTAATCTACATAAACCAAAACAACTAATAAATCATCACCTTCAGACTTAATGTAGATATTATTGTCAACAATACCTTTCTTGAATCCTTTGTCTTATGAAAATTTTTCCAGTCTATAATACCAGGCTTGTGGTGCCTGTTTCAGTCCATATAATGCCTTTTTCAAATTGCAGACATAGTTAGGATTATCTTTCATTGAAAATACTTCAGGTTGTTCCATATATACTTCTTCTTCTAGGTCTCCATTAAGAAATGATGACTTAACATCCATTTGATATACTTTAAAGTTCTTAAGACATGCATAAGCAAGAAACATTCTGATGGCTTCCAATCTTGCCACTGGTGAAAAGGTTTCATCAAAATCCTGTCCTTCAACTTGTGCATACCCGTTACAGACCAATCTAGCTTTATTCCTAACAATTTGTCCTTATTCATTCATTTTATTCTTGAACACCCATTTGGAGCCTATTACATTCTTATCTACGGGTCTAGGAAAAAACTCCCAAGTATTGTTCTTCTCAATCTAATCAAGCTCTTCATTCATAGCTCTAATCCAATCATCATGCTTGCTAGCTTCATCAATTTTTATGGGTTCAATCATAGATAGGAAAGAAATATGATATTGTTCTGAGTCTTTAAACAATTTCCTTCTTGTCTGAACTCCTTTATTCACATCACCATTTTTATTTTTTTATTTTTTATTTTTATCAGGATGATTCTTTCTAACAATTTTGAGAGGTGTTTTTGTTTCTGTCTGCTAATTTGAGTCTGTGTGAGTATTTGTATCTTCATATGACTCAGAGACTTTTCTTTCTTATTCTTGGACCTATTCATCTTCAACTTCAACTATATCCTCTATTGTTGATTCAACATTTCTTGCATCTCATACCGATATTTCTTCATCAACTTTTATGTCAATACAATCAACCAATTTATGCAGCCTCTTATTATAGCATTTGTATCCTTTAATGTTTGTAGCATACCCTAAGAAGATACCTTCATCAACCCTGTCATCATATTTGCCAAGATTTTCATCATTATTCTTGATATAACACTTACTCCCAAAGACTTTAAAATGCTTGATTGAAGTAGGTCTTCCAAACCATAGTTCATAAGGAGTCTTGTCACTTTATGGCCTGAGATGAGATTTGTTAAGAATATGTATAGCTGTATGAATTTCTTCTACCCAATATGTTTGAGCAATATTCCTTTCATTCATCATTGATCTTGCCATATACTAAACTGATCTATTTTTCCTCTCAACTACTCCATTTTGCTGTGGAGTTCTTGGAATAATATACTCTCTTTTGATCCCATGTTTATCAAAAAACTCTTTGAAGTCCCATGAAATCAACTCTCTTCCTCTATCAGACCTTACTACCTTCAATATTTTTCCTGTTTGATTCTCAATCAGAGCCTTAAACACTTTGAATTTTTCAAATGCTTCAGATTTTTCTTTCAGAAAGGCAACCCATAAATCCTTGATGGTCCACATAAATCCATATGTACTAACTGAAGAGGTGTTTTTGTTGATGCAAAGTTCTTAGATTTAAACTGTGTCTGAGTAAGATTTCCTATTTGGCAAGGTTTACATACAAAATCATAAGGCTTTGATATCTTTGGAAGATCTTTTACTGCCCTATTGTTTCTAAGTTTGATTAGATGATCAA
>ML809812.1:155160-176119 GCA_009831015.1 Picea engelmannii | reverse complement strand
GCGCGCACACACCTTAAACAAAAAAAATAAATAAATTTGCACCTGTTAGAGAGTTGTTGTCGTAACAAGGAGGGTCCTTACATCTATCTTTATATTACATTCTTCACATAAAGTTTTGAGTGTTTGAAACTTAGATAGATAATATTCAATGCAAGAAAAATCATTTGGACTTAAATTCAATACTTGATTTTCTAACTATTGTGCTCGAATAATATTGTGTTTACCAAACACAAATTCAATCTTGTCCCAAGCTTCTCTGGGTTGATCAATTGATTGAAGGTGGAACCTTAAATTAGGATAGATGTACATTTTGATTAATCCACGTGCTTCATCATTTCTATTATCCCATTCAACTTTATTATCAACATCAGTGGGTGTTGTTTCCTTTCTCAAGGTAATCTGATACAAGCCTTTATTTCTTAATAAATCCTCCATATGGGATTTCCATTGGAAGTAGTTGGTGATGGTAATAAAGAGATTACTTGTAGAAGACATATTAAATATGCAGATAATATGGATTTAAAAAATGAAGCTGATGATCAGGATGGAAAGATCTAAAAAATTTAGTCTGTTTTAAAAAAAACGACACTGAAAATGGACTTCGGATGTGAGAGTTATGCGCTTTTAAAAAAAGGGATAAACGGTAACCAAAGGACCACATGGTGGTGTTAGTTGCTTTATGAAGTGGCCCACTTTTATAAAGAGAAGTAGGGATGACTTTTACAATGAAGTTACTTTATAAAAGAAAAGATGCATGCAAAATAAATAACTCTAAAATAAAATATTAAAGCTACTTATAGTGGTTCACTTTTATACCTCGAAAGAGAGACTTGAACTCAAGACCTCTTACTTAATAAGACAACTTTTAACCAAATGGTCTAGCAAAACATATTGTGTTTTTTAGGAAGAGTATTGGGGGTGTTGTTGTTGTTGTTGATGAACGCGACCTTGAAGAGCATGCTAAAAAAAACTCTTTTCACATAAGACAGTTTTTTCGCTTCTTGATGACAACAAGGGTTAGATCTTGGTTAGCTTACTCGAAAGATGCACCTTTTCCTATCTGTTTCTGATTTGCCGAGATCACACATGGCACGGGGAAAAGAACATACACAGATCTGAAAGAGTAGCAACCTGGAAATAAATAATACAAAACCAAAATAAAACCAAAATGATACTCTGCAAAAGTTTTAAAAATGCGTATTCAGGCTTTATACCTCCAGATTTGACTGAAATGGCCGTATCTTGGGAAAACAAAAACATTTTTGAGTGAAACAAAAAGTGTTCCAGATTGAAATGAGCACTCTGGACGCAATGGAATAGTTCCTTCAACCCATAAATGTACGAAAATGACAGAAAATGGAGATGATACAACTTTGCTTCATGATCTCAATCTACAAAGGAGTGGGTCTTCAAACATATTCTGATACCATGTTCAAAAACACATATATTCCAACAGAGGAAAAATGCCTTCAATAACCACTCATACAACTAGATCAAAGATCAACACAACGATGTTTTGACATGGTAAAACCCCTACGGGGAAACATCCATGAACCCAACCAACACGACCACTTGGAACACTTTATTAATGAAAAAGAAAAAGATTACTGAGAGATTTTACAGGAGATTTTCTCACAATCGATCATCGAAAAATGACCCTCCATGCTCTTTAAATAGATATCATGGACCAATTGGGTGTCAAGCCATGGATCAATGGCCGTTAAGATCGAGGAGAATATGAACCGTCATATCACTCTATGTCGGGAACATATCATGACCGTCGGATTTCCTAACTACAAGTGCATACTAATGCATACTAAAGAAAAACACTAAGAAACACATTTTTACATAACGACACATTAGACCAAGTAGATCTTAACTAACTCTTAAGTGTCTAAATATCCTAACATTTAATCTGTTTTTCTGTAGCTAAGAAGAAACTCTATTTCTGCAACTAAATGGGAAACAATTTTAACTTTGCATAAGTAATCACATAGAGATATATTATAATCTAATATTTTCATATATTTTGCATGCACTTCATCAATTTATGAACCCCAGTTTGATGATTTAATGTAACAAAGTTCACCTAATTGAATTGACTGATATTTTTTGGCGTCGTTGTCATGGAAGTGAAAAAAGTCATTAGTTTTTATTTTATATCATTTTAAATGAATATAGGAATGAATGCATGGGAAGAGAGACAGTAATATGAGAGGTACGAACCCACACATTTGTTATAAGTATCATTGTAGTGAGTCTCTCTTCAACCATTTAAATCATGTTAAGTAGAATGCATGAATAGACATATGTATCCTAGAGGTAGATTCACTATATGTAGAATTACACCAACCACAAATTCACCCACTCCATCATGTGGTATTGTAAGGGACACACCATCAACTAACCCATCTTCATGTAGAGTTACAAGAGGAGGATTTCAGCCAGGATCATGACTCCACAAACAATATACAAAGAAAAATTTGGAGAAGGTAGTTCCAAATCAGAAAAAGTTCCAACAATCTCACAATAAGTTGTCATACTCCTATCCAATCCTCGAGAGGAAGAATTGATCAGTGGTTAGCCTAAAATCATATTTTCAAAAAATCCTATTGAGGAACCAAATTCTTTGCCTCATCAGAGGAATTTGTACATCTCAGATAAGAAAACATGTCTATAATATTTGTAGGTCGCGATGGAGAGGAAAGAGGAGCTAGAGGGGAGAGGAAGAAAGATAAGAACAACAAGAAAGACAAGAAAGGCCAGAGGGTACATGCACACCAACTATTGATGATGAATTTGGATTCCCAATTTTGCATCCAACAATTGTAGTCCAAATGAAGAATATACCACCTTCAACATTGCCCAACTTTCATGGAATTGAAGACCCAAAAACTTTTCTTTTTGAATATGATGTGTTATGTCGCAACTATGATTATTTTTATGATGTTAAACAATTGAAGTTGTTTCCAACTACCCTTAAGGATGTTGATTTAAGTTGGTTTATGGGTTTGGGAACTAAAACTGTAAAAACATGGGATGAGAAAAAAGTTTCTCTTAAAATGTCATGATTATTGCACAAACTGAGGAATGAGAGGAGTAATGTTTAAAATGACACAAAAGGAAGATGAGAGCCTTGATGATTACTTAGAAATATTTCATTATATTGTTAAAAAAATGTGCTTAACTTAATGTGTAAAGGAGATATTTCTCACCTATCCTATCCAAAAATTTGTGACTTATGTATGCACATCTCTCGAGGGAAGTCCAAATATGGTAAGGGACCTAGGGATGCTATCTCTAGAGTCAAAAAATCATCCACCGATGGGGTAAGTAGAGTAGAGATTGCCAATTTATTGGAAAATTTTAAAATAAATATTCTCAGTACTATTGGTTCTCAATTAGATACATTGAAGATTAAGCAAAATAAGGAAGTAAAGAATGCAACTTTAATGGTTTTTTTTCCAAAATGTAGAAAAAGACATCCTTTAAAAAAAATTCCTTTAGATAACATTGAACTTTGTGGGATATGTGCAGAAAATCATGCTAGAGAAAACTGCCCATTTCTATCGGAACTCAAGGAGGTCTACCAAGGAAATCATGAAGCTACAAAACAAATTTTTTTTGTTGCACCAAAAAGACTTTGGAAACCAAGGACTTCAGGTATATCTAAAGATCCCTCTCATTAATTCAATTCTTATTATTCAAATAAAAAATACCCCCAACATGAATGGACCTTTCCTATGCCTTGGCAAGTATGGACACCACAACAAGTCCAAACCCAACCTTAGCATCAAGGTTGATGAGTACCTGCCTATGGAACCATGATTTCTCCTCCTTATCCTATGCAACAAAAATACACCCAATATCCTTCACAAAAATAGTAGCCCCCACAAATCCAACAACCAAACCCTAATCAACTATAAAAACCACAAATTTCACAACCTCAACAACTTCAATTACCATCAAATCAACCTCCAAGACATGCCCAACTACCTGCACAACCCGTGTCTAACCCCATTAATAACGTATCTCAACCCAATTACAATGATGAGATACAAAATTTTCCCACTTATATGATTACTCCTCTTGATCTAATTGACATTCATCTTAGATCGAGAAAAATACATCATCATGATGCTCCTATTATTATTCAAGAACCAATAGAGGAGGAAGCTCCTAATCAAACAAACAATAATGATAATTCTAATGAAATAAAACAAACTTATTCATCTATAATAAATCAAACAAAACATTATAGTACTCCACCTTTCCTAGAAAGGTTGGCATTAGAGAAGCAAATTAAACAATCCAGATATGATTTATTAGATGAGTTAAATAATATTTATATCAAAATTCTATTATTGCAAGAAATTAAAGACATTCCAATTTATGCTAAGATAATAAGGGAATTGTGTATAAAGAAATGAGGAAGGAAAAAGAAAGACCCACATATAGTGCAAGTTATTGGTAAATTGGTAGACCCTATGTCATGTAAAATTTATATGCAAAAATATGTTGATCCTAGTAGCCCCATTGTAAAAATTCATATCAATAATTTTTCAATTGGAAACACTAATAGATTTAGGAGAAACAATAAATGTGATGATAAAATGTACCATGGATGAATAACAATTTTCTAATCTTCGCAATACACCCACAATTTTACAAGTAGCTGATATATCAACAATAAAAGAAAAAGGCGTATTAGAGGATATAATAGTGTCCTTAGATTCTTGGGAGTACCTTATAGATTTCATGGTTTTACAACTAAAATCTAACTTGGGTGGTCACCCATTAATCTTAAGGAGGCCATGGTTGGCCACAATTGATTCTTTTATTAGTTGTAGGTTATGGGACATGAAAATTGCACACGAGGATTCCATTACGAAATTCAATTTATATCCACCTACTAAAGCTTTAACTGAATCAGAATTCACACAATGTTTTCAAGATACAAATGATGATGAGGAAGTAGTACAACCTGTCGTAACTATCGACCAAGTTATGAATCTAAAAAATGATATCAAGGAAAATCAAATCATTAATTTTATCAATAATTATGATTTTACTCAATATCATGGGAGGAAACATACTTTTGATCATATTTTGGACAAATATTTTCAAGAAAATTGTACTATGGACACACTATCAATAATTTCTGGTTCGATCCCACAGGGGTGTAGACTGATTGGAAAGTGTCGTGTAAATGGAAGGAAATGTAAAAATGAGGTTTCACGTTTGATTCTCACCCCGATTTACCTATTCCCCATGGTTGCGGGCTATGTGGATGCATTTGGAGGTTATAGAGGTAGAAAATGAGAATCAACCATGTGTCACGCGAGTACGAGAACCGCGAGTTGTCGATTCCACCAGTCACACAAAAAAAAGACTAATAAATAAATAAATAAATAAAATTCTGGTTCAATAGCATTGTTTTTTAAATTTATCAAGGAAAAACCTTAAATATTAATTCTAAACTTGAAGAATTAAAAAAAGAGCAATTAATCAAGAAGCTACAGAAACATTCTAGTGCATTCACATGGGAATATATTGATATGCATGGAATCAATCCTAATACATACATACATATATATATATATATATATATATATATATATATATATATATATACATACATATATATACATACATACATACATATATATACATACATATAATAATAATAATAATAATAATAATAATAATAATAATAATATTCGATTCCAATTAGACAACCCCAAAGATGTATGAGCCCACTCTTGAAGGAGGTTGTAAAAGATGAACTGCGAAAACTACTTAATGTTAATTTCATATGTCCAATTTTTGACAGTCAATAGTATCTCTTTTAGTGATTGTTCCTAAGAAAAATGGTAAATGACGTGTTTGTGTAGATTATAGGGAATTGAATAAAGAAACCTTGAAATATCATTTCCCCCTACCATTTATAGATCATGTTTTAGATACACTAGAAGGGGAAAAATACTTTTCTTTTTTGGATGGGTTTAGCAGTTATAACCAAATTCAGATTGCCCCAGAGGATTAGGATAAAACAATGTTGACATGCCCATGGGGGATGTAATCCTACAAAGTCCTACCTTTTGAGTTCTGTAATGAACCTGCTACTTTTCAACGTGTTGTTCTAGGTATATTTTTTGACTTGATCTACGATTGCATAGAAGTATATATGGATGGTTTCACTATCTATGGAAATACTTTTGAGGATGCATTAGAAAATTTAGAAAAAGTTTTAATCATATGCAAGAAACTAATTTGTCATTAAGTCATGGAAAATGCCATATGTTATTGACTGAAGGAATAGTTTTGTGACGTAGACCCCCCCTTCTCTCCTAGGGGCTGCTTGACCTCCCGGTCAAGGATCTTAATCTCTTGAGATGGATTATCTCTTCCAGACCTTCAATGGTCCTGGACCATTTTACACAGGTCCCTTTTTCTCTTTAAGTGTGGGTCCTATGGAATTGCGGGCCCTCTTTTTTTTTAGTGCTTCACAACTTCGGGTTTTGGTTTCCTTGTGTGAAGTTGGTCTCTTCCTACACGAACTCTGAACCGACAGAGTTACTCAGAACTAGATCTATGGTTCACACCCCCTCTGATAACCAACGATGGTGATCTCCTTGCACTACGGGACTCCATGATTTCTGGATTCTTGACTCCTCAATATTCTGAATCCTCCGATCTATGAACCCCCGAGAGAGATCACGACTAAAAACCATGAACCTTTTCCCAGATCTGATGATCTAGGATGATATCACTCCCTCTAGATGGATCTATGGTCTAGATGGATTTCGGGTTCCGTAACTTTGAAAGATTTTATTCCCTCTCAAACGGAAACCTCCGAACATCTGAAGTCCGAAGGACTTCGATGGGTAACCTTCCCACACATTTTTGAGATCTAGCGGTTGTTCATGATCCAAATTCCTTCCGAAGGGATATCAATTATCACTTCGCAAATTTCAATGTATTTCTCCCTTCCCATTGATTCTTGGTCGTTGTCTCTCCTGAGTTTGATTCCAACACACTCCTTGTGAAATCGAAATCTCTTACGAAATTCAGACTTTGTGATTTCTTCAAAAGAAATCTCTCCATGCACTCCTTGCACTTTGCAGTCCCGTTTTCGACACTTGGTCGATTCTTCGGATCTGTGCACTCCTTGCAACATATTCTTACGCAATACTTAGCTTCTTGCGGGAGACTGTGCACACCTTGCAACAGTCTCTTTGCACTCTTTGCAAATGGAAGTCTCATGCTATCTCTTCTGAGTTTCTGAGTCGAAATAGACTCCGTTGACGCACTCCTTGCAGACTATATGCACACCTTGCATAAAACTCAACGAAGAGAAAAAATTGAAACTTATTCAAATGCTTCACAGTCTCATACTTTCAATAAAATAACTCATTCATTCATGAAAAAAAAAATAGCAGGGAAACTGTAAACAATAGTGACACCATGCATTGGGTCAATATCCCTATGTTGCATTCATTCAAAATGTAAAATGGCTACAACCTGAAACAACTTACATTCAGTAACAACTATCCCCTATTATGAAGCTAACCTTATTTAGGTATACAATGTGCCTACTTATACAAGATGTCATCTTGGGTTTCCTCCAACTACCTACCTGATTGAAATTAAATTCTACAACTACTTAAGTCCTATTACATAAACGTCTATGACAGACAATTTAAGGTGATTCTTCATATCCACACCAAAATCAAATATCTAAAGGACGATCTGATCTCTTCTGGCTTTGACGTGATCGTTCAACCTCTTCTCATTAATTTCTCCAATTCATATTTTACTCGGAAGTTCTCTAAGATACGCCATCTTTCAAAATTTAAAAGTTTACTCAAAAGGCACACTAAGCGCTGAGCTATCATCCCATGTGGCTTTGTTGACGATGCTCCTGCATCATACTCTTCTGGGAAAAAAAAATCATGGACTCATGTCCATGAGCTCCTGCACTGACCTTCCATGCTTCTAGACATCATCTTCACTTACCCAACTAGCATCTTCTATCGGGTGTCCCTTCCATTTGACCAAATATTCAAAGTAGGTATTCCTCCTAGTCTTCTTGCTAATCCTCTGATCAAAGATCTTCTCCATCTATGGATTTTATTCTACAAGCATCTGCTTATCCCACTGAATCTTCTCTTGATATTATGATATCTCTATGTCATCTTCCCTATAAGGATACATGTTTAAAACATTTAATATGGGTGATATTCCCACATCCTCTCGCATCTCTAGCTCATAATCATTGTGACCAAATTTTCTTAGGATCTTGCATGGTCCAATCTTCTTCAACTTCAACTTGTTATATGTTCCTCTTGGGAACCTTTCCTTCCTTAAGTGTGCTAAAAATTTATCTCCCACTTCAATTGAAGTTATCTTATGTGCTGATCAAATATGTGTTTATACTCTACATTGTTGTTTTGCAACTGCTCCTTGATCTGATCATGAAGCTTCTTCATTTCTGCAACGAAGACTTCTACTCCAGCACTTCTGAATTCACTCTGCTCCATGCCTCTCAACTATGATACCCATCTTGGCATCATCCCATATACTATTTGGAATGGGATCTTTCTTGTACTTTTGTTTGGTGAATTATTATATGCAAACTCTGCTTGTGACAAAATTTGATCCCACTAGCTATGGTGTTCAATGACCAAACTTCTCAACAAATTCCCTAAACTCCTATTTACCACCTTAGTCTATCCATCTGTCTGTGGGTTATATGATGAAATAAAAGACAGTTCTGTCCCCAGTTTATTCCAAAATGGTCTCCAGAAATGAACAACAAATTTAGTGTCTCTGTTTGAGACAATGCTCCTGGGCAATCCATGAAGTATCACAACTTCCTTGAAAAATAAATTTGCAACATGTGTTGCATCACTAGTCTTTTGGCATGGGATAAAGTGTGCCATCTTTGAAAATATATCCACCACAAAATATATGGAATCACTTCCCCTCTGGGTTCTTGGTAATCCCAACACAAAATCCATGCTTATTGCATCCCAAGGCCTATTTGGAATAGGCAATGGCTGATACAATCTAGTGTTTTGTTCCTTTCCTTTTGCATACTAGAAAATATTACATTTGTTGAAAAAAAAATTCACCTCTGCCCTTATACCTGACCAATAGTATGAACCATTCAATTGCACAAACATCTTGTCATGGCTGAAATGTCCTGCCAGACCTCCACTGTGTTTTTCCTTCAGCTGATTTTCCCTCATCGAGCACCTTGGTATGCATAATTGGAAACCTTTAAACAATAATCCATCTTGAATCATGTACTCTTTCCAATGGATTTTGTCTCTGAGAACATGGTTTTCACATGCTTCATATGCTTCCTTAAAATCTGGATCATCACAATACATATCCTTAAGGTGTTCAAACCCTAAGGTCTTGACCTGAAATTCCTGCAGAATCAGACATTTCCTGCTCAACACATCAACAACCTTGTTAGCATTACCATAAATATGTTTAATGACAAAAGTAAATTTTTCATAAACTCTATCCACTTAACATGTCTCTGGTTTAATTTCTACTATTTGGTTATGAATTGTGAATCTTGGTTATCACTATACAAGACAAATTCCTTTAGAACAAGGTAGTGCATCCATTTATTCAAGGCTTGGATTATGGCATAAAATTCTTTGTCATATGTGGAGTAATTTCCCTTAGAATCATTCATCTTCTCACTAAAATATGCAACAGGCCTATTGTCTTGGCTCAAGACTACTCCAATTGCAATTCCACTTGCATCACACCTTACTTGAAATGTTTTCCCAAAATTTGGCAAGACCAGAATTGGTCGCTCTGTTATCTTCCCCTTCAATATATTGAAACTCTTCTCATATTCTTCTGTCCATTTAAAATACTCTTGTCTCTTCTTCACTGTATCCATCATTGGTGCACAAATTCCACTGAAATTTATAATGAACTTCCTATAGAAACTTGCTAATCCATGAAAGCTTATCACTTCAAACATTCTCCTTGGTGATGGCCATTCTTTGATTGCTCTGATATTCTCAGGATCTATCTTCAATTCCTTTGAAGAGATCACAAAACCCAAGTAAATGAGTTTTTTCTTCATAAAAGAGGACGTCTTCATATTTATCAACAACTTCTCCTATTGTAGTCTCCTCATCACTAATGTCATATGTCTCAAATGCTCTTCTTCAGTCTTACTGAAGACCAGTATATCATCCATATATACAATAAAAAACTTACCAATGAAATCCTTCAATACTTCATTCATCAATCTCATAAAATTACTTGGGGCATTTGTTAAGCCGAATGGCATAACAAGCCACTCATACAACCCTTCATTTGTATTAAAGTTTGTCTTCCACTCATCACCTTCTCTCATTCTTATCTAGTGATATCCAATTTTCAAATCTATTTTTGAAAAAAAAATTGCTCCACTTAAGAAATACATTAAGTCATCCATCCTAGGCAAAGGAAATTTGTACCTGATGGTGATCTTGTTTATGGCCCTTGAGTCTATACACATTCTCCATCCTCCATCCTTCTTTGGACTCAACACAGTTGGTACTGCACATGGAATCAAGATTTATCTGACCAAACCCTTGTCTAATAATTCATGGATTTGCTTCTTTACCTCCTCATTCTCTTGAGGTGTCAATCTGTATGTGCTTTGTTTGGAAGACTTGCTCCTGGTATCAAGTCAATATGATGGCTAATACTTTTGATAGGTGGAAATGAGTTAAGCAACTCATCCACTACTATGCCAATGAAAATATCCAACAACCCCTAAACTTCTTCAGGAAAATCATCCATAGAAGTACTTGTAAGGACAACTCTAGGTTTCCTCACCACAACAAACTGCATCTCTTGTTCCTTCTTAACTTCACTCAGGAGTTCCTTCCCAGTCATGAGAAGTATGCTTGTGCTGGCTTCTTCCTTCACTTTCTTATCCTCTATTGGCAACCACATGTGTGTCCTACCATTCCTTTCCAAAGTGTAAGTGTTCTTCCTCCCATCATGAATGACATTCCTGTCAAACTGCCATGGTATTCCCAATGGAACATGACATACATCCATGGGAATTGCATCACACAAAATATCATCTCTATATTCACCTATTTTAAATTCAACAAAGAATTGTTTAGTTACCATTACTTGGTGTTCTTTTTGCAACCACGAGACCTTATATGGACTTGGATGTGCAGTTGTCTCCAACTCCAAATTCTTCACCATCTCCGTGGATACTAGATTATCAGTGCTACCACTATCAATTATCACCATTCATACTCTGTTTTTAGTCTTGCAAGCTGTCCTGAACAAACTGTTCCTCTGCACTGGATTTTTAGCTTCTGGTTCTGGCTTCAAGAGAACCTTCCTCAACATCAGATATTTCCCATATTCTGCACCTTCTGCTTCAACATTCCTTTTCTGTGCTTATGAAATGTGAGCTTCACCTCCCCTTTCTTTCTTTCTCTCTGGAAATTCCCAAGACTTGTGTCTTGGTTTTCCACAGGTATAACATATTATCTCTCTTCCTTTGCTTATTCCTCTTCCTCTGGAAAAATAATTTCTTCCACTAGGTTGTCCCCCTCTAGAGCTTCCTCCTCTTTCTGAGTGGCTATGGATTTTCTCATCCTCACTCTGGGGTTTCCATGCCTTATCATGGGAAACTCCTTTACCTTTGTTCGGGATTCTACCCCTATCTCATTGGCTTTGTTTTCTGGCCAAATTCTCATCTTCTTTTAGTGCATATTGATATGCCTCCTCTACTGTCCTCATTGACATCATGTTTGTTTCATCCTGGATCTCATATCTCAGGCCATTTATGTACCTGGCAACTTTCTCTTCATATCTCTCCTTCTGTCTAGTCCTGATGTTTAGCTTGTAGAACTCTTATGTGTACTCCTTTAATGTCATTCCCTTCTGTCTCGGGTTCTACATTCTCCTGAACAGATTTATCTGATAATCCTTGGGCATGAATTTAGCCTTCAGCTTGGCTACCATTCTATCCCAACTCTTTATATTATGTTTGTCTTTGCTCCTCCAATCAACTTGCAGTTCATCCCACCACAGTGCTGCATGTCCTTTAAGTCTGGTGACAACATGTCTCACCTTATTTTCCTCATGGAAATCTTCATTGTTGAAATACTTTTCCATTGACCTTATCCAGTCTAGTTGATCTTCAACATCCAAATTAACTTCATACATTGGGATGTCTATCTTTTCTCTAGCTCCCAACTTCACAACAACTTTGAGTAAGCATTCTTCGACAACATGTCCCCCTACAACTTCTTCAACCTCCGTCTCTTCACTTTCTGCCTCACTGATGTCCCCAACATCATGTTCTCTTCTCCGCACTACTTCCATCGCTTCCAACCTTGCACGCAGTTCCCTCATTTCCCTTTCAACAACCCGATTGGCTACAGACGGCTCCACGCGTCTCCTTGGTGGCATTGTGCAGACTATTTCTCACACACAGAGTACAAATTTGAGTTCTTTTAGGATCCGATACCACTTGACGCAGACCCCCCCCCCTTCTCAGGGTTACTCGACCTCCCAGTCAAGGATATTAATATCTTGAGCTGGATTATCTCTTCCAGACCTTCAATGGTCCTGGACTATTTCACACAGGCCCCTTTTTCTCTTTAAGCACAGTTCCTATGGAACCTGTGGGCCCCTTTTTTTTTAGCGCTTCATAACTTTGGGTTTCGTCTGCCTTGTGTGCAGTTGGTCTCTTCCTATGAAAACTCCAAACCGATAGAGTTACTCAGAACCAGATCTACGGTTCATGACCCCTCCAATAACCAACAGTGGTGATATCCTCATGCTCCGCGACTCTGTGATTTCATAATTTTTGGATTCTTGACTCCTCGATACTCCGAATCCTCCGATCTGCGAACCCCCGAGAGATATCACGGCTAACAATTGCAAATATTTTCCTAGATCCTACGGTCTGGGATAATATCACTCCCTCTAGACGGATCTACAGTCCAGATGGATTTCAGGTTCCATAACTTCAGAAGATTTTCTTCCCTCTCAAACGAAAACCTCCAAACATGCGAAGTTCGAAGGACTTCAAGGGGTAACCTCCCCACTCCTTTTTGAGATCTAGCGGTTGTCCGTGATCCTGATTTCTTTCAAAGGGATCTCAACTGTCACTTCACAACTTTCAATGGATTTCTCCCTTCCCATTGATTCTTGGTCGCTGTCTCTCCTGAGTTTGATTCTGACACACTCCTTGTGAACTCAGAATCTCTGAAGAAATTCAGACTTCGTGATTTATTCAAAAGAAATCTCTCTACGCACTCCGTGTGCTTCGCAGTCCCGTTTTCAACACTTAGTCGATTCTTCGGATCTGTGCACTCCTTGCAATAGATTCTTACGCAATACTTAGCTTCTTGCGAGCGACTGTGCACACCTTGCAACAGTCTCTTTGCACTCTTTGCAAATGGAAGTTTCATGCTATCTCTTCTAAGTTTCTGAGTCGAAATAGACTTCGTCGCCGCACGCCTTGCATACTATATGCACACCTTGCATAAAACTCAATGAAGATAAATAATTGAAACTTATTCAAATGCTTCATAGACTCATACTTTCAATAACATATCTCGTTCATTCATGAAAACAAAAAATAACAGGGAAACTATAAACAATAGTGACACCATGAATTGGGTCAATATCCCTATGTTTCATTCATTCAAAATGTAAAATGGCTATAGCCTGAAACAACATACATTCAGTAACAACTATCCCCTACTCTGCAGCTAACCTTATTCAGGTATACAATGCACCTACTTATACAATAGGTCCTCTCAGGTTTCCTCCAACTACCTACCTGATCGAAATTAAATTCTACAGATACTTTAGTCCTATTAAATAAACATCTGTGACAAACAATTTAAGGCCATTCTTCAGATCCACACCAAAATCAAATATCTAAAGGATGATCTGATCTCTTCTGGCTTTGACGCGATCGTTCAACCTCTTCTCATTAATTTCTCTGATTCATATTTTACTCATAAGTTCTCTGAGATACACCATCTTTAAAAATTTAAAAGTTTACTCAAAAGGTGTGCTAAGCGTTGAGTTGTCATCCCATGTGGATTTGCTGACGATGCTCTTGCATCATTTTGGGTCATTATGTATCATCTCTAGGAATAAAAGTGGATATGACAAATTCAAAAGTTATTTCCAAGCTTCTTGTGCCAAAGAACCAAAAAGATGTTAGGATTTTCTTAGTGCATGTTGGTTATGTGATTTATTGAAAATTTCACAAAATTTGCATCTCCATTATTTAAACTTCTCACTAAAGATAGCGAAATTTTCTGGAATATTCCTTGCCAAACTACTTTTGAAACATTGAAAGAATTGTTTTTTGTAGCTCCTATTTTAAGAGGGAAAAATTGGTCCCTTCCATTTCACATATCTACAAATGCTTCAGATACGCCTTTAGGAGCAGTGCTAGGACAAAAAGAAAATAAAATTTCTTATGCCATTTATTTTGTGAGGAAAAACATGACACCCCTTGAATTGAATTATATAGTTATGGAAAAGGGTTCCTTGCAGTAGTGCATGCCATCAATAAATTTAGGCATTATATTACAGGGTATGAGATCTTCATCCACTCTAACCATTCAACCATTAGATATTTAATGAACAAACTATAGATTTTAACCTTGTAGAATACTTACTGCAAACAAATTTTCAGTAAAAGAACAAAAAATATAGAATGGAAAATACAAACATTACACAGAGATTTTTCCCTTGGAAACCCAAACCGGGAAAACCAACATATTCTATATTCATTCATAGTATTACATTGTTTATAATACAATATACATATAGCATCCAACGACATCCAAAACCCTAACCCAATGACATGGATTAGTCAACAACCCTAATTCCTTAACCGGAAATAGAAAACCATCGACAAAGAAACCATGTGCCAAAAGACAACCTAAATATGTGACACATTTCCCGAGGCAAAATTTGTTTTCTCGGGGGCGCTGCCCTTGAATCCCCACGCGGGGGGATATCACCCCCCCTCAAACCCCCATGCACAACACATACACTAATTCGCATGCAAATAATATAACACATACCCAACATTCTCCCACTTGTTGTTTTCTTTGCATACAGGGGGTTATAGGGTTACATAGCCAACAATGCCCATGGATCCTCTACACCAAGAGAACTTCTCAATGCTCATAGATTTTGTTAATGAATCTGCAACATTCTTCAAAGTTTCCACCTTCATCAATGATACTTTCTTTTCTTCAATCATGTCTCTCACAAAGTGATATTGAATATCAATATGCTTTGTCTTTGAAAGATAAGCCGGGTTATTCACCATAAAAATTGCACTCTGTCTGTCATAATCTATCCTTACAGCTTGTTGTACTAACCTGATACCTGAACACAATCTTTGTAACCATACTACTTCTTTAATTTCATGAGTGGATTCCATGTATTCTACTTCTGTAGTTGAAAGTGCCACTACAACCTGTCTTTTTCTCATCCAAATTATTACTCCTCCAAACAAGTTAAACACATACCCACTTGTAGATCTCCTATGATCTAGATCTCCAGCCCAATCTGCATCCACAAAACCCATGTATATCCACCACTCTCTCCAATCCCGGTCTTCCTTCGTAGCACAATCCATAGCTAGCAGCTCCACACAAATACCTGAAAACCCTTTTTACTGTTGTCTAATGCTCCTTCCCTAGTTTTGACATATACATGCTCAAAACTCCCAC
Source organism: Picea engelmannii (assembly GCA_009831015.1). Lineage (NCBI taxonomy): Eukaryota > Viridiplantae > Streptophyta > Pinopsida > Pinales > Pinaceae > Picea > Picea engelmannii. The sequence goes on along the minus strand of ML809812.1, from coordinate 160,349 downwards.
TACATGTGCAATGTCTAGTCTAGTACAGACCATTGCATACATCAAACTTCCAACTTCACTCTCATATGGAACACGAGACATATCCTCCTCCTCTTCTCATGTCTTGGAACACTGATCCACATATAACTTTACCCCAACAGGAATATGAAGCTTGACTGGTTTACATTCCTGCATATTAAACCTCTGCAATATTGTCTTGACATATTTTCTATGATTTAACCAGAGTTTCCTCTTTTTCCGATATCTTTTAATTTCCATGCCCAAAATGAAATTTGAAGCACTGAGATCCTTCATGTCAAATTTAGAGGACAACTGAGTTTTCACATCCTAGATAATCTCCTTGTTGTTTCCTATCAACAACATGTCATTCACATACAAGACCAAATAAATCAAATGATCACCAATTAATTTAAAATAAAAACAATAATCCTCTTTGCTTCTTGTGAAGTTAAGTCCCAACATACAAGTATCAAATTTTTGATACCACATCCTTGGTGATTGTTTTAAACCATACATTGACTTTTTCAGCTTGCATACCAGCTCCTTCTTTCCCTTTACAACATAACCTTCTAGTTGCATCATATATATTTCTTCTTCCATATCCCCATGTAGGAATGTTGTCTTCACATCAATCTGTTCTACTTCAAAATCAAATGCAACAACAACAGACAACAAAAATCTTATAGAGGTTAAATTGGAAACAAGAGAAAAAATCACACCAAAATAAATTCCCTCAACCTGGGAATAACCCTTTTCTACTAACCGAGCTTTGTATTTCTCCACTTTTCCTTCTGCATTAAGCTTCTTTTTAAATACCCATTTGCTGCCAATAGGATTTATTCCAGTCGAAAACTCCACTAGATCCCAAGCCTCATTCTTATCCAATGCTGTCATTTATTCATCCATGGCCCTTTTCCAGCGATTTCCATCCTCTGAATCCACTGCCTCCCTGACAGTTCTAGGATCATCATCAGTAATAGACAAATCAAAATTTGAATGGAAATCAGATGGAGTATACCTTTCTGGTAGCCTTCTTTCTCAAACCGGTCTCCTCAATACTGGAGCATGAGGATTTTCTTCTTCTAATTCATGTTCTTCTATAGAGTCTGATTCATCATCCTTTAAATCAAACTCTATTTTCTTTGGTTCTTCCTTACTTGGTAGGACTTCCTGTTTAACAACATCCTTTATTTCTCTAAATACCACATCTCATCTATACACTACCTTCTTAGTTTCTGGGTTCCAAAGCTTATAACCTTTGAAACCATCTTTATATCCAATAAAGATACACTTTTAAGCCTTCTTATCTATCTTACTTCTATTTTCCTTTGGAACATGAACATATGCATCACAACCAAATACCTTGAGATGTGTGAGAGAAGGTTCCTTACCAGTCCATACCTCTTGTGGAGTCTTTTCATCTGACACTGATGAGGGTGATCTGTTGACAAGGTAACATGCAGTACCCACTGCCTCTACCCAAAATTATTTCCCTAACCTGGCACCACTAAGCATGCAACTTGATTTTTCCATCAATGTCTTGTTAATCATTTCTACAACTCCATTCTACTGAGGTGTATATGGAGTAGTATTCTGCCTTTCTATACCACACTTCTTACAAAATTCTTCAAATTCATTCCCGCAGAACTCTCCGCCATTATCTGTCCTCAACACCTTAATTCTTTTCTCTGTTTGATTCTCAACAAGAGCCTTAAACTCTTTAAACCTATCAAAGACTTTGGATTTCTTCCTGAGGAAATATATCCAATTATTCCTTGAGAAGTCATCTATAAATGAGACATAGTACACATATTTTCCCAATGATGGGACCGACACAGGTCCAAAAACATCACTATGAACTAGATGAAAAATTCCTTTTTCCCTCGTTGCACCAGAGGGGAATCTTACCCGATTATTCTTCCCATATAGAAAATGTTCACATAAATCAAAATCCAGAGAGAAGTTAGACATACCTTCAACCATACTGTTACCATGTAGTAGTCGAAGACCCTTTTCTCCGATATGCCAGTCTTTGATGCCACAACATAACCTTTTCTCCAGAGGCTGCAGGAGTTATTTCTTCTTCAACTCCAATATAAGGAACAATGGAACTATTAAACCCATCACTAATAGTTCTTCCTTACAACTTATACAGAGTTCCAAACCGAACTCCCTTCAACAATACCATTGCTCCTCGAACCATCCTGCAGGTTTCCTTTTCAAATATTATTTTTACCCCTGCATCGTCCATTTTGCTTATAGAAATCAAATTTCTAGCCAAACTTGGGATGTGAAAAACATGAGGCAGTTTTCTAATCCTTCCATATATGATTCTAAAATTTACTTTTCCTCGTCCTATGATTCTGGTTGTCGAATCATCATCTAAGAAAACATTACCTCCATCATACCTTTCATATTCGCAGAACCACTCCTTGTGGGGAGTCATATGAAAGGATGCACCAAATTCAACCAACCATGCCTTGTGATCTGCATGTGTGCTTGAAGAAGCCAAGTACACATCCCTTGCTTCTTCCTTGGAGGTCTTTTCTTCTGTAGAAGGAGATTCTTCAGATCCCTTCTTTTTCTCAACTTTGGATCTACACTGCTTCTTGTAGTGCCCTTCTTTTCCACATCTCCAACATACCTTTACAAACTTTCTGGGATATTTAGAGCTACCTTTAGACTTAGATCTCCCACTTGAGAACTTAGATATATTTCTTTCCTGGGAATGTCCTATTGCAAATAATGCGTTTGTGCTCTGTCCTTCCATATTCTCCCATCTCATATCCTCCGAAAACAAGGATGAGACCACTTCATCAAACTTCAAGGAAGTTGTATTACTACCTATGGCCACAACCAGACTATCCCATGAGTCTGGTAAACAAAACAGTAAATTGATACATTTATCTTCATCTGAAATTTTAATCTCAACAGATACTAACTGACTTACCACAGTATTGAAGGCGTTCAAATGATCTGCCACCGAGTCTCCATCTCTCATCCTCAGGTTATACAACTTATTTCTCAGGAATAGTTTATTTACTAGGGACTTAGAATGATACAACTTCCCCAACTTATCCCATAAATCCTTGGTTTTAGCTTCCTCTAACACATTCAATAATACTAAATCTGAGAGACACAGTCGGATTGTGCTCTTTTCCTTCTGATCCAACTTTTTCTAGTCATCTGTTGAAGTTCATGTAGGTGTAGTACCTACCACAATCCACTGATCTCTGTCCACCAACAGATCTTCCATCTTGAGCTTCCACAACTCAAAATTTTTCCCATTAAACTTCTCAATCTCCATCTTCGAATTGTTTGCCATTTCTTTTCACCTAAAAAATCAATACCACAGATCTCCCACTGTAACAAGGCTTATCACAGTCTCGAGCCAAACCCTTGACCACAAATGTGTCCCCCTGAAGCCAACAAAGATCTGATACCAAATGTAGATTTTAACCTTGTAAAATATTTACTGCAAACATATTTTCAGTAAAAGAACATAAAATATACAATGCCAAATAGAAACATTACGCAGAGATTTTTCCCCTGGAAACCCAAACTGAGAAAAACAGCATATTCTATATCCATTCATAGTATTACATTGTTTACAATACAATATACATATAGGAGCCAGTGGAATACAAAACCCTAACCCAATGACCTGTATTAGTCAACAACCCTAATTCCTTAACCGAAAATAGAAAACCATCGACAAAGAAACCATGTGCCGAAAATCCACCTAAATATGTGACACGTTTCTCGAGGAAGACATTTTTTTCTCAGGGGTGTTGCAGAGACTACTACTCGTGTAAAGAATATAACACATACCCAACACAAACTAGTTACTAATGGTAGAATTACTAGGTGGATTCTTCTATTACAAGTATTTAATAGCGTTATATTAGATATACATGGGAAAGAGAATGTAGTTTCATATTTTCTTTCCAATATCCATAGTGAAGGTGAATTAGTTCATTTCAATGATAATTTTCCTAATGAACAGCTCTTTGCAATATATATTAAATCTCCTTGGTTTGCATATATCACTAGCTATTTTGCTACAGGAAATTTACCTCAACACCTTTCCCCAAAGGAGAAGCATAAGATCATCAAACTTAGTGCCACATATTCATGGATTGGTGGAGAAATTTTTCATGCTGGACCTGATCAAATTATTCAGAGGTGTGCACAAGAGGATGAAGTGTTTGACATATTCAAGGCATGCCACGATGAGCCATGTGGAGGTGATTTTTCTGATAAAAGAACCGTATACAAAGTCCTTCATCTGGGGTATTATTGGCCTACTCTTTTCAGAGATGCCAAAAAGTATGTCAGAAGTCGTGACAATTGTCAAGACACTACTATGAGGTCAAAATCGATAATATACCTTAATCAAAAGACTTAAAAAATATTTCTAAGGTGATCCTTCAAGAAAATCAAAAGTCAATATCAATGATGCAAAGAGAATTTGAAGAAGTTATCACGGATAAAAGACGAAAAAATTTCTCGCTTAAAAAACCATAGTAAAAACATACTTACACAGATCAAGAAGTCAAAGGATAGAAAACAATGCGTTTAGAAGTTGGAACAAGAGAATCAAGATCTCAAGATGAACCTATTGGAAAAAAAAAAGAAAATTCTCATTTGAAGAACCTTAATCAAGAGCTGGTAGAACAAATCAGAAAGTTGAAAGAAAAGAAACATTAAAATATAGACATTAAAGATATCGAAAACTCATATAATGAAGAAAATTCACTTCTAAAAAATCATAATAGAACCCTATTGATGCAAATTAAGAAGCTTAATAATGATAAGAGGTTGTTGGAAAAAAAGTTAGAATAAATCTACAAGGAAGCATCAAGGTCCTCGGGAGTAAAAATCCAAGTTGTGGAAAAAGGAACAAATACATATCCAATACACATAATAGCTCAAAAATATGCCAATATAGTTGAAGAAAAAACATATAGGGATGTTGGAGTACATACAACGGGAACTCCAAGTGTACGTGCTAAGATAAGTTCATCGATTAACCAAACAACACCAATGTGTGAAGAAAATCATATATTGAAATTAAACCAAGAAAACAATACAAGCATGATAAGGGAAACTAATGTTATAAGAACTCCTTATAAACATCCAAATCATAAAAGAACATATCTTAAACAATCATAGTATCAATATCACTT
>ML809812.1:67891-82201 GCA_009831015.1 Picea engelmannii | reverse complement strand
GTGCATGTAATAATTTTTAATGATAATTTTTTGGAAGTAATTTCATAATTCAATTTTATTGGTAATTTGCAATTGCAGGTTCGAGTTGAGTTGAATCTTAATTTTAATAATAATAATAATAATTTTATTTTAAGGTCATGATAAAGCTAAACATTAAATTGGTGTATGAGATTCTCTTGTTTGTGGGATAAGGGATCCTATCGTCCATAGATTTGACGTTTTTAAACTTATTTAAAGAAAGTTTAAATTAGGAGTAGAGTTTCATTGATTGTAATCTTAATTTATTCAAAGATATCTTTAATGGTTCATGAACTTATCTTTATTAGTTTAGATTTATTTTAACTTTGAATTTTGTATGCAAATAATTAATTTAATTTACTAGAGTTTATTATAATCATTTTAGATCCATTTTAATATAAAGTTATCAAGAATAAAGAGGGATCATCTCATTGTTTATGTATGAAAATGATTAATTTAATCTTATAGTGGCTTAGATCCATTTTGATTCTAGATCTATCAAACATCAAGATGGATTATTGCATTGCTTCTACTTACAAATATGCATCCATTTTAACGCCACATCTATCAAGCTTCAAGAGGGATAATCACATTGATTATACTTCTTAGCTTAGAGCCATTTTAACTCCAAACCTTTGAAGCATCAAGGTGCAAAACATAAAGGTTTGCATTTATAAGTATTTGATTAGTTTAACAATTAATATATCCAAGATTAAGATGAATCTAAGCCAATTTATATTTAGCCATGTAATGGGGATCTTGAACCTTAGTGGGGTAATGGAGTCCTCCCATCAAAGAGAATCCTCAACATATATTGACTCCACATACTTCATTGAAGAACCCTCTTTAGTACCTTTAGGAATATTAATTTTTGGTTCTCCAATAGGCTAGGGAATCATTTTTAGTGTTACAAGATTAGGCAAAATCATAAAAAAAAATATATGCTAAAACCTAGGCTATTGGAGATTTTAGTTACGTCGCCCAGTTGTGATTTTGTGCCCTCGGACCAAATTGTCATTGTCTCCCTCAATGACTTTAGGAGGTGAGTTGCAACTCTCCATAACATGCAAAACGTGCCTCAAATAGATGAAACACCAATTTTTTTGGACTCCTAGCACCGAATTCCAGCTAGGGGGACCCCTCTCTTGTGATTTTGTCGCCCATAAAAGTGTTTGTTAGAGGATCTTCAGAACTAGGGTTTTTCTCAGCGAGGTACAAAGAAAATACGACACATGGGGTCAACTTTCACAACCCTTGTTTCGGGCGATTGTGGGAACCATGGTCGCATGGGCGTTAGCCATATGGATCTTCTGGAGCTTACAAAACTCAGTTACGTCGCCCGATTGTGATTTTTTTTCCCTGGACCAAATTTTCATTGTGTCCCTGAATGGATTCAGGAGGCGAATTGCAATTCGCCATACCACACAAATCGTGCCTCGGATTGATGAACTGTTAGTTTTGTTGGACTGCTGGCACTGTATTCCAGTTAGGGGGACCCCTCTCCTGTGATTTCATCACCTAGAAAAGTGTTTGTTAGAGGATCTATGGAACTAGGGTTTTGCTCAGTGAGGCATAATGCAAATCCAACATAGGGGGTCGACTTTCAAAACCCCCGTGTTGGGTGATTGTGGGCATTGTGGTCACAAGGGAGTTGGCCATATGGACCTTCCATAGATTGCAAAACATATTTACGTCGCCCGATTGTGATTTTGTGCCCCCAGGCCAAATTTCAAGGAAAGACATAAAACGATTAATAAGCCATTAATAAGCCATTTTCATGGATGCATGGCAAGGCATGGCATGGAAAAGCATGACAAGGCATGACAAGGAATTTCATGTCAAGGCAAGGCATGTCATGTTAAAGCAAGGCATGGCATGTCAAGGCAAGACATGGAATGCCAAGACAAGGGAAGGAATGGCATGTCAAGGAAAGGAAAGGCATGGCATGCCAAGGTAAGCAAATGCATGACAAGGCATGGAATGTCAAGGAAAGACATGGCATGTCAAGGCTAGGCATGGAATGCCAAGGAAAGGAAATGCATGGAAAGGAAAGGCATTGCAAGGAAAGGCATAGAAAGGCACAACAATGCATGGAAAAGCATGGCAAGTCAAGAAAAGTTATGTCATGTCAAGGAAAGGCATGGAATGTCAAGGTAATGAAATGCATGGCAAGGCATGACATGGTATGCATGGCATGCATGGAATGCAAAGGCAAGGTATGCCATGTCAAGGTAAGGGAATGCATAGAAAGGCATGGTATGTCGAGGCAATGCATGGAATGTCAAGACAAGGCATGAAATGTGAAGGTAAGGAAAGGCATGACATGTCAAGGAACTGCAAGACATGTCAAGGAAAGACATGGCTTGTCAAGGAAAGGCATGGAAAGGAAAGGAATGACATGTCAACACAAGTCATGGAATGTCAAGGAAAGGCAAGTCATGACATGTCAATTCAAGGATTGACATTGAAAGACAAGGAATGACATGTCAAGGAAAGGCATGGCATGTCAAGTCAAGGAAACACATGTCAAGGCAAGGCATGACATGTCAAGGAAAGGCATGTCAAGGCAAGGAATGTCAAGACAAGGAAAGTCATGTTAGGGAAAGGAATGGAAAGGAAAGACAAGGCAATGAATGCTAAGGAAAGACATGACATGTTGAGAAAAGGCATGGCAAGGCAAGGCTAGGCAAGGGAATGCATGGTAAGAAAAGGCATTGCAAGACAAGTCATGGTAAGGCACGTCAACGCATGGAAAAACATGGAAAGGAAAAAGGAGACATGGCATGTCACGGAAAGGCATGGTATGTCAAGACAAGACAATGCATGGCATGGTATGGCATGTCAAGGAAATGTATGGCATGTTAAGAAATGGGATGAAAATTCAAGGCAAGGGAATGCATGGCAAGGCAAGGCATGGAAAGGCAAGTCATGGTAAGGCACGACAACGCATGGAAAAGCATGACAAGAAAAGCAAAGGCATGGTATGCCAAAGAAAGGCATGCCATATAAAGGTAAGGAAATGCATGGAAAGATATGACAAGGGATGGCATGTCAAGGCAAGGCATGCCAATGCAAGGCATGGCATGTTAAGGCAAGGTGTGTCAATGCAAGGCATGACATGTCAAGGAAATGCATCGCATGACATGTCAAGGGAAGACATGGAATGTCAAGGATAGGCATGGGAAGGCAAGGCAAGACATGGAATGTCAAGGAAAGACATGGAATGCCAAGAAAAGGAATGGAATGTCACATACAGGCAAGGCATGGCATGTCAAGGCAAGGCATGACATATGTTGGGTACTTTTGATACATACTTTTTAGCCTTACGTTTTCTTATTTTTCCATATTTAAACCATTCCCATTCTTCATTCCATCACCATTTTTACATCTAAATGTTTAAAATAAGTTGCTTTTTTCATTTCTTTTTTTTTTGAAAGTTAGACAAAAATTAGGCATTAAAGATCATTTTTTAACAAAAAATACAAGAAGTTGTAACATCTGGTAATAGCTCCATGGTTTATATACTTGCAGGATAGTTGGGTGAATTATGAGACATGTGGCATGATCCTTGATGTCCATGGATGGAAAAATACCTATTCTCTTCCAGAAAGAGGCTCCACATGTGTGAAGTCAATGTTGGTTAAGCTCAACCACTTATGCAAGAAAATCCCCTGTTTTTTGCAAAATCAAGGCAAATTTGGGATTTCTTAGGATTTCCTCTAATTTTGTGGATAATGAGGATGCATTTGACCCTCCTAGAGTAAATAATGAATATTAGGAGTAATTATAGTATTTTTAGTTACAAACTTTTTGTATAAATACCCCAAGACATGGATGGAAAAACATCTCTATTTTTCATTTATAAAATTTCAGACTTGGAGTTTTTGGATCAGACCTGTGAAAATGTTTTGAATGAGTTCATTTATTAGTTCATGTTGTTATCATAGTTATTTTATATGATGTTACTTTAAAGTGTATAAGCAAAGCATTGGAGGGCCCCCATTGTCAAGCTTGCACACCTTTTTCTTCACTGTGCATTTCTCTGAATGTTGGTTTATTTCTTCCTATACATTTCTTTCTCATATATCTCTTTCATTTTCAGGAAATAATGATCAAGTCATACATCTATGAGTTCATAATTTTATGGCCATACTATAATAATTGTTTTTACTTTTTTAAAGAATCACTGTAGATCATCTTAATCATTTACTTTATTGTGTTTAGTAATAATACTTAAGAAGTTTGAATTGTTGACATATCTTGTGGAAAATTACGAAAGAGTCTCTTGTAAAGGAGTTTAACGATCTCTTGTCTGCAACAATTAAGACTTATTAGGTTTTCCTATGATTTCCTTTATTTCAAATTCTCAATGAAAGTATGATTATGCAGGTGTGTTTTAATACTTAATGAACTTGATTGGTGATAGATGTTTTAGAACACTATGAAAGGACCTCTTGTAAGATCATTAGTGCTTGGTATTATAATAGTCCTAGGGCTATTTCATAATGTTTCAAGATTCCTTTAGAGTTGAGTTGTAACTATTTTCCATGTGTGATTTGTTTTATAGAAGTTGCAAAGTAAGAACCATGGTGGGGTAATGGAGTCCTCCCATTAAAGAGAATCCTCAACATATATTGGCTCCACATCATTCATTGAAGAACCCTCTTTAGTAACTTTAGGAATCTTAATTTTTGGTTATCCAACATCCTAGGGAGTGATTTTTAGTGTTATAAGATTTAGTAAAATCATAAAAAAAAATATATGCTAAAACCTAGGCTATTGGAGATTCTAGTTACGTCGCTTGGTTGTGATTTTGTGCCCCTGGAACAAATTGTCATTGTCTCCTTAAATGGATTTAGGAGGCAATTTAAAACTCACCATAACATACAAATCATGCCTTATATCGATGAAATTCCAATTTTTTTGGACTCCTGGCACCAGATTCCAGCTAGGGGGACCCCTCTCCTATGATGCTGTCGCCCATAAAAGTGTTTGTTAGAGGATCTCTGGAACTAGTGTTTTGCTCAATGAGGCAAAATGCAAATATGGAACAATGGGTCTACTTTCACAACCCATGTGTTAGGAGATTGTGGACACCCTTGTCACGTGGGGGTTGGCCATACAAACCTTCCAGAGCTTGCGAAACTCAATTACGTCACCCGGTTTTGATTTTGTGCCCCCAGGCCAACTTTTCATTGTGTCTCTAAATGGCTTCAGGAGGCAAATTGAAACTTTCCATAACATGAAAATCATGCCTCGGTTCGACAAACCATCAGTTTCGTTGGACTCCTTGCAACAAATTTCAGCTAGGGGGACCCCTCTCCTATGATTCAATCACCCATAATGTTTTTTTGTTAGAGGATCTCCAGAACTAGGGTTTTTCTCAGTGAGGCATAATGAAAATCTGACACAGGGGGTTGACTTTCAAAAACCCTGTTTCGGGAAATTGTGGGCATCATGGTCATGTGGGAGTTGGCCATATGGACCTACTAGAGCTTGTAGAGCTTAGTTACATATCCCGGTTGTGATTTTGTGCCGCCGGACCAAATGTCAAGGAAAGACATAAAACGATTAATAAGTCATTAATAAGCCATTTGCATGGATGTGTGGCAAGGCATGACAAGGCATTTCATGTCAAGGCAATGCATGACATGTCAAGGCAAGGGAAGACATGGAATGTCAAGGAAAGGCAAGGCATGACATGCCAAGGAAAGACATGGCATGCCAAGGTAAGGTAATGCATGGAAAGGCATGGCATGCCAAGGAAAGGGAATGCATGGAAAGGAAAATCATTGCAAGTCAAAGCATGAAAACACATGGAAAATCATGTCAAGGAAAGACAAGGCATGGCATGTCAAGGAAAGGCATGGCATGTCAAGGTAAGGAAATGCATGGCAAGGCATGACATGGCATGCATGGCATGCCAAGTCAAGGTATGGAATGTCAAGGTAAGGCAATGCATGGCATGCCAAGTCAAGGTATGGAATGTCAAGGTAAGGCAATGCATGGAAAGACATGGCATGTCAAGGAAAGACATGGAATGTGAAGGAAAGGAAAGACATGTTAAGTCAAGGCATGGCTTCTCAAGGAAAGGCATGGAAAGCCAAGGAATGACATGTCAAGAAAAGGCATGTCAAGCCAAGGAATGACATGTCAAGAAAAGGCATGGCATATCAAGGCAAGGAAAGGCATGCCATGTCAAGTCAAGGTAAGGCATGTCAAGGAAAGGCATGGAATGCTAAGTCAACGCATGGCATGTCAATTCAAGTCAAGGAAAGGCATGTCAAGGAAAGACATGTAAAGATAAGGCATGACATGTCAAGGAAAGTTATGTCAAGGCAAGGAATCAAATGTCAATGCAAGACATATCAAGGAAATAAATGGCATGTCAAGTCAAGGAAAGGCATGTCAAGGAAAGGAAAGTTATGTCAGGAAAATAAATGGCAAGGAAGGACAAGGAAAGGAATGTCAAGGAAAGGCAAGGGAAGGAAAGGCAAGGGAATGCATGGAAAGGCAAGGCATTGCAAGGAAAGTCTTGGTAAGGCACAACAACACATAGAAAAGCATTGAAAGGAAATACAAGGCATGACATGTCAAGGAAAGGCATGCCATGTCAAGGCAAGGCAATGCATGACAAGTCATGGCATGTCAAGGAAAGACATGGCATGGAAATGAATGACAAGGAAAGGAAAAGGAATGCATGGCAAGGAAAGGCATGGAAAGGCACACCAATGCATGATAAAGAATGGAAAGAATGGACAAGGCATGACATGTCAAGGAAAGACATGACATGTCAAGGTAAGGAAATGCATGGAAAGGAACAACAAGGCATGTAATGTCAAGGAAATTCGTGTTAATGTAAAGCATGGCATGTCAAGGAAAGACATCACATGACATGTCAAGGCAAGGAATCACATGACATGTCAAGGAAAGGCATGAAATGTCAAGGCAAGGCATGACGAGGCAAGGCGAGGGAATGCATGACAAGGAAAGGAAAGAGAATGCATGGAAAGGAAAGGAAAGGGAATGCATGGCATGGAAAGGAAAGGGAATGCATGGAAAGGAAAGGCATTGGAAGGAAATTCATGGTAAGGCATGATAATGCATGTAAAAACATGGAAAGGAAATATAAGGCATGGTATGTCAAGGAAAGACATGACATGTCAAGGTAAGGCAATGCATGGAAAGACATGAAAAGGAATGACATGTCAAGGAAATTAATTCCAATGAAAGGCATGACATGTCAAGGCAATCCATGTCAAGGCAAGGCATGGTGTGTCAAGGCAAGGCATGTCAAGGAAAGGCATTGCATGGCATGTCAAGGGAAGGCATGGAATGTCAAGGCAAGGCACGGTAAGGAAAGGAAAGACATGGAATGTCAAGGAAAGGAATGACATGTAAAGGAAAGGCATGGAATGCCACAACAAGGAAAGGCATGGCATATCAAGGAAAGACATGACATGTCAAGGCAATGCATGACATGTGTTGGGTACTTTTGACAGATACTTTTTAGCCTTACGTTTCCTTATTTTTCCATATTTAAACCATTCCCATTATTCATTCCATCACCACTTTTACATCTAAATGTGTAAAATATGTTTCTTCTGTAATTTATTTTATTTTCTGAAATTTAGACAAAAATTGGGCATTAAAGATAAATTTTTAACATAAATTACAGGAAGTTGTAACTTCTGGTAATAACTCCGTGTTTTATATACTTGTAGGAAAGCTGAGGTAATTCTGATACATGTGGCATGATCCTTGATGTCCATGGATGGAAAAATACCTATTCACTTCCATAAATATGCTCCACATGTGTGAAGTCAATGTTGGTCAAACTCAACCACTTATGCAAGAAAATCCCCTGTTTTTGGCAAAAATCAGGGCAGATTTGGGATTTCTTGGGATTTCTTCTAATTTTGTGGATCATGAGGATGGATTCGACCCTCCTAGAGTAAATAATGGATCTTAGGAGTAATTCTAGTATTTTTGGTTACACACTTTTTGTATAATACCTGAAGACGTGGATGGAAAGACATCTCTATTTTTCATTTATAAAATTTCAGACTTGGAGCTTTTGGATCATACATGTGCAAATGTTTTGAATGAGTTTATTTATTAGTTCATGTTGTTAGAAGAGTTATTTTATCTAATATTACTTGAAAGTGTATAAGCAAAGCATTGGAGGGCCCCCATTTTCAAGTGTGTACACCTTTTTCTTCACTATGCATTTCTATGAACGTTGGTATATTTCTTCATGTACATTTCTTTCTCATATATCTCTTTCATTTTCATGAAATAATGATCAAGTCATACATATATAAGTTCATAATGTTATGGCCATACTAGAATTGTTGTTGTTACCTTTTTAAAGCATCATTGTAGCTCATTTTAGTCATTTACTTTATGGTGTTCAATAAGAATACTTAAGAAATCTAAATTTTTGACAGATCTTTTGGAAGATTAAGAAAGAGTCTCTTGTAAAGGATTTTAGTGATATCTTGTCTGCAACAATTAAGAATTATTAAGTTATTCTAGGCTTTCCTTGCTTTCAAATTCTCAGTGCAAGTATTATTTTGAAAATGTGTTTTAATACTTAATGAACATGATTGGTGATAGATGTTTTAGAACACTACAAAAGGACCTCTTGTAAGATCCTTAGTGCTTGGTATTATAATAGTCCTAGGGATATTGCGTAATGTTTGAGGATTCCCTTTAGAGTCGGGTTTTCACTAGTTTCCATTTGTGATTGTTTTACAGAAGTTGCAAAGTAAGATTCATACAAGTTTTCCCATGCCTTGATGTGATTTGTTGGTCTTAGCCAAGAGTATCATACAACTTTTCTCTTTCCTTAAATACAAGTAGACATTAAATCCATATTAATTTTTCCTAGTGATCCGAAATTTATGAGAAGAACGGAATGAATATAGATTATTAATAGGTTCTTAACACAAAATAACAGAGATACAATAAAATTGGTTTTCTATTCAATAAGGAAATAAACTAAAACTGTAAAATGCAGTGGAAACAAGCTTGCTAGAATGGTGGCGACTTGTCTTTGAGAAGAGATGTGACGGCTATGATCATTCGAAAGAAGATGATTACAATGAGGCTCTGAAGGCCTTTTTACAATAAACAAGAATTCAAAAACCCTAGACATCCAAAAACCTAACCCTAGGAGATGAAGTTCCAAAATTCATGTGCGCCCCGTTTGGGTAAGTTAGTACATAAACTTCCCGGGGCCATAACTTTTGCATACGATATTCGTTTTAGGAATATGATAGCCCATTGGAAAGGTATAGTTGAGGAGATTCATTTTGGGGGAAGTATAGAAGAAACCTATATATTTCTCCCCATTTTCCCAAAAAACATCGTTTAGGGCCTCAAAACGGCTCTAGAAGTGAAAAACTGCTAAAAATAGTAAATTACCAAAATTGCCAAAAACTGTTTTGAGCCGGTTGGAAAAGGTGGGTGGTCACCAATATCCACCTGGATCAATCCTTCCTCCTTAGGAAGAAATGGTCTCCATTGCATTTATTTACCCCATTAGATGAGGAAATTTCTACTAAATTTGGCCCCGAGTGAGCCACTTGCCTTGGTGCAGGAGCTGCCCTGCTTTGACGACTCGATAAATATGGATCCTTTGTTGTCGAGTGCCCTTTATCTGTGTGTCCACAATCTGATCACTGGATGCCTATTGTATGCAGTCGGGGTTGAGATTTGTTGGTGTCAGTTGTTCTGCTACTTCTGATTTGTCCAATAATGGTGGGAAATAAGGGCGAAGGAGATCCACGTTGAACACTGGGTGCAGGCCAAGGAAAGGAGGAATGTTGAGATCAAAATCATTATCCCCCACGACCTTGGTGATGGTGTACGACCCATAATGGAGTGGATGAAGCTTCCGATGGGGTCCTGTAAGGAATTCTTTCTACAAGTGCAACCAAAATTTGTCACCCACTTGAAACTTATGTGGCACCCGATGTTGATCATGGTGCTGCTTGTGCTTGTCATTGGACTTCTGTAGGATATCCTGAACCTGTTGGATGATGTTCTATATCCGATCAATGAATCAGGTGGCTTTGTTAGCTTTAGTTGGAGCAAGAGATGAGGCGGTCGAGGTGACTACAAGGGGAAGTGAAACATCTATGGGATCCAATGGTTGGAATCCCAACCCCACCTGAAAGGGGATGTGGCCGGTTGAGCTATGCAAGGCTCGATTGTAGCTATGATGGACATAGGGAAGGCTCTCATCCCATGTGTGAGGGTTCTTTGAATTATACATGCAAAGAATATGCACAATCATTCGATTTACAACCTCAATTTGGCCATCTGTTTGGGGGTGGAAGGCCATGGATTTAGTGAGCTTGGTGTCCAGCAATGACCAGAGGATCGACTAGAATGTGATGAGAAATAGACTATCCCTATTTGAGACAATGGTTTGTGGGATTCCAAATTGTACCCAGACTCATTTAAAGAATATCTTGGCAGTGGCGTTTGTTGTGATGTTCTTCTTGCAGGCAACCAGAATCGCCATCTTAGAAAAGAGATCAACAACCACAAAAGCAAAGTCATTTCCCCACTTGGTGGGAGGGAGGCCCAACATGTAGTCCATTGAGATGGATTCCCATGGCCTATCAGGAGTAGAAAGAGGGGTGTACAGGCCGTGTTTCTTAGTTTTCGGTTTGGCAATAGCGCGGGCAGTGCAGGACTTGTTGTACTTGTTGTCCTCCTGTCGAAGTTTCGGCCAGTATAAATTTTTATGTAGCATCACCACTATATTTTCAACGCTAAAGTGTCCTGCCACCCAACTGTAGTGGGATTCCCAGATCATCTTCATTTGCTTGCTTGATGGAACACAGATATGGCCTAGACGACACAACAACCCATCCTGAAGATGGAAATTATCGACAACTGCATTTGTACCCAACATTTGGTAGGTGGTGGTGAAGTCCGAGTCTATCTCATAGAGTTGGGGCCATCCAGAGGTCTCATGGATGCACGAGTCTAGCACCGTGGTGAGTGTCACGATTGGGGGTCTCCTGAGGCAATCAACGATGTGATTGGTGCTTCCTATTTTATACTTGATGTTGAGGTGGAATTGTTGCAAGTATGTGGAGCACTTTTGATGGCGGTGATTTTGAAATTTTCCTTGTGTCTGCATGAACTGCAGTGGCTTATGATCAGTGTGGATGACTATCTCCTTCCCAAGAATGTAATGTCTCCACTGGCGGTAGGCTTGCACAATGGAGTACATTTATTTTTCATAAGTAGGGTACTTATAGACAACATATGATAGTGTCTCACTATGATAGGCCACAAGGTGGCCATGCTGAGTGAGAACGACGCCCAAAACATAGTCTGAATCATCTCTCTCGATCTCAAAGGGCTGCTGCAGGTCTGGTAGTGAATGTACTGGGGCTGAGCACAAGCGCAACTTCAAATCATCGAATGATTGTTGTTGGGTCTAGCCCCATGCAAAATTTTCCTTACCACCACCCTTGGTTATTTGGTCGAGGGCCCATGAAATATGGGAGAATCCCAACATGAACCTACAATAGAAATTGGAAAGGCCCAAGAAGCTCCGAAGCTCAGTGAGTGTGGTTGGGGCTGGCCAATCACGGATGGATTTTATCTTGGTTGGATCCACATGTATGCCATGCTGATCAATGATGTAGCTTAGGTAATGGACCCTGGCCATGTCAAAGGAGCATTTTTCCAAGTTGGCATATAGCTTGTGCTGCCACAGGGTGTGCAAAACCTGTTGAATATGCTGCAAGTGTTCGGCCCAAGTCTTGTTGTAAATGAGAATGTCATCCAGATACACCACTACAAAAGTATTGGTGAATGGTCGCAGGATATCGTCCATCATCCTCATGAAAGTGACTGGAGCATTTGTCAAACCAAAGGGCATGACCAACCATTCAAAAAGGCCTTCCTTTGACTTGAAGGAGGTCTTCCATACATCTGTTTGTTCTATCGGGACCTGGTGGTAGCTAGACTTAAGATGAATCTTACTGAAGTATTTTTCCCCCGTGAGTTGATCAAGGAGCTCGTCAATTTAGGGAATCGGGTACCGGTTTCTGACTATGATTTTATTTAGAGCTCGATAATCAATGGAGAGTCACGAGGTTCCATGTTTCTTCTGTACCAGCATGATTGATCTCCCGCAAGGTGATGAGATGGGACAGATGTGCCCCTTGTGGAGCAGTTCTTGGATCTGTCGCTTGATCTCCTCATTCTCTAAAAGAGAGTGGCGATAGACTGGCCCATTGGGCAGCGGTGTGTTGGGGGTCAGATCGATGCGGTGCTTGACCTGATAGTACAGAGGTACCCGGGTAGGTGAGGAGAAGATATTTGAGTATTCTTCCATGACCTTATCTACTTGCTTCTGCTATGTGGAGAGGTCGAATGCAGAGACCCTGGATGTGGCTATGATCTTTCGCTTATTCTAAGAGCAAATCATGAAGAAGACAAACTTCCTCGTATGAGAGATGACCTTTGTGCATTTCTTAGCAGAGATCAAGGAAATAACACTAGGTGGGTCTGCCTCAGGTATCCTATACAATTTCTTGTTCAAAGTAATAATAACACTACGAGGCCTAGACTCATATACAACATGTCGTTTCCATAACTAAGGTTGCCCCAAAAGAACCTCACAAACTTTGAGATCACCAACATCACACAATACCTCATCTTTGAAGGGCTTGATGTCGTACGACAGTCGACACTGTTGGCAGACGCAAAGATCGCTTCCTTGGTAGAGCCATACAATGGTGTAGGGCTGTGGGTGCAGCGTTGTTGGAAGGGATAGCTGCTTGATGACCTCTACTGAGGTGAGGTTATTCTGGCTACTACTATCAACGATGAAGTGTAGTGGGGTGCCTTTTACCCACATCCGTGAATGGAAGAGGCGCTCTCCTTCTTCTGGCTCGTCTGGTTCACTAGGCCAGAGCTTGGTGGTAGCAATGGTGGCACTGGGTTCCACGTAAATGATCCATATTCCCCTTTTTGGTTCTGGCTTAGAGTCATAACCCACATCTGATTTATAGGCTTTCACTTCGACCACCTGCGATTTCTTTGAGAGACAGTCAACAGTGTTATGCCAAGGGCTCTTATGGAAGTCGCACCACTTCTCGGTATCTTTCTTTGTCTTTTCGGTGTCCTTCTTTTCTTGTAGCTTGGAGTGGTTGTCCTGATACTTTCCATCTTTTCTCTATCATTTTTTCTATGGGTTGGGGCCACCCTTTCCTATATTTTTTTGTGAGGGGTTCCCAGGCCCAAATTTCAACATCTTTTGTTTGAGCTTCTGCTCGATTTTGATGACATATCGCTAGGCCACGCCCAATAATGAGATGTCCAAAATTTCATTTCAGTCTGGATGTATCTATGAAGAGCACCACAATACTTGAGCATCAGATGTCACTCTAAATATTTGATACCCATCTTGGTGCGTTAGGTATGGAATATATTTGTGAAATATGGCACTGTTTGGTCTCTTTCTTGCCGCATTGTGGTCCATTTGGTATACAAGTCGTCATAACTTTTGATATGGTATTATTGTTCCTTAATAATATCCCTGAAGGATTCCCAGGTGGACGTGACCATAAATAATGAGGGTTCCTCTGTTTCCTTTTTCTCACAGAAAGTTTCTCACCAATCTTTGACATGGGGAACGACTTTGAGGAGCACAAAAGTAATATTTTCTCTATTCAAAAAGTTATGGACAAAAAAATACCCTTCTAGTAGATTCAACCACTTGTCTACAACATCTGTGTCTATCTGACCTTCAAATATAGGAATATCAAAGTTTATTTGTACCTTGAAGGGGGTGGCACCTCCGCTCGAAGAAGATGTGGTTCCTGTTGGTAGTTGCTGAAGGATTTGCGCAAAACTATCCATCATCTCGTTCCTTTGTTGCATGAGGAATTCTTACAGTTTGAAAGGATCTCCTGTCCCATCATATTTATTTTCTCCTACCATGAGATGTCTCTTGGGCATGTGAGATATTTTTTCCTCAAGAGAAACAAGCTCGAGACGTAACCCTTTGTACTCCGACCTCGTTGGGGACATGCATTAAGACAACAAGGAGAAGACCTCTTTGATACCACTGATCTAGATTTTATGAACATAATGAAATGACTACAGATTATTAATAGGTGCTTAACACAAAATAATAGATATATAGTAAAAATGGTTTTCTATTCAATAAGGAAATAATATGAAACTGTAAAATGGAGTGGAAAACAAGCTTGTTGGAATGGTGGAGGCTTATCTCTGAGAAGATATGTGACG
>ML809812.1:14944-54493 GCA_009831015.1 Picea engelmannii | reverse complement strand
TCTAATTGATGCACCAATGCACCCTTTTTCAGAAGAAACATTAATGTATTACAACTTATGTTTTCTTAATGATGATCCATCAAATACTTAATAATGAAATTGTAATTGTTATCCTTTACAGCAAGGGGAACTCTCTATTTAAAAAGTATCTATTTTTTGAATGACACGCAGATGTGTCATTCAACAATAAGCATGCCCCAGGCATTGGTGTATCTGTTAGCCTTTGCAACAAGGCGAACTATTTATTTAAAATAATTACATGGTGTGTCATACAACAATAAGTACATCATAGGAATTCGCACATTCGTGATATTAAATACACATCATGCACATTGGAACTGATGTGCTATAAGTGATATAAAGCATCATTTATGGTGTGGCATCTAAAATTCCTTGCACTGATTGGAAATTTTGAAATTTGAAATATCTTGATGGTGAATTTTGGGCGATTGAGTGTATTTTCCCATGGAAAGTTCCTTTTTGTGTGATTGTCTCTTTGATGAACCTAGGGTAGGAGGATCAATCAACTATTGTATTATGTGCATTGGTGCATTAATATAAAATTGATGTACCAAAGACCAATTTTTGCAAACCCATCCACCCAACACCTTTCAAAAATAATCTACTAAAAACATCAATAAATGAAAACTTTGAAAATTACCTCCATGAACATTGTCATAAAAGGACTATTTGTTGGTAGTGTAAGAGCTATAGGGGTGTAAGAGAAAAATGAACAAGATCCTAATTTTGATATAGGTTTAAATGATGATTTTTTTTAAAGTTTGCTCCAACATGAAAATATCTCAATTTCCATCTTCTTCGTATGAGGTGCAGTTTGTCTAATTTCACCACCAAACATCTCAAAATGGGTGTCTCGATTTAATTTTTAAAATCAAAATTTGAGCGATCAAAAGTACAATATAAGTAAAGATAAAGTTATAAACCATTAAAAAAGAGAGAGGTCCATTAATTATTTATTAATTATACACTAATATGTCAATTTTATATTGCTTATAATGAGAATGATGTTGTCCAAAACCGTTTGTTAGTAACTAGAAATGTTCAAGGAGGAGGGTTTGGGTGTCCAAGGTAGAGGAACCCAATATATAGATGAATATTTAGTGTTTAAAAAAAAATAGTTATTGGATAGGGACTTCATGATTTAGTTAAATTACACTCAATCAAGGATTCTTGAGGAATTGTGTGTCCAAGGTAGAGGAACCCAATATATAGATGAATATTTAGTGTTTTAAAAAAAATAGTTATTGGATATTTTGGGACTTCATGATTTAGTGAAATTACACTCAATCAAGGATAAATGGCTTGTGATTGAAGATTTATATATTTTTAAAAAAATGTAATGAAGTATTGAAAAATCATGGAAATATTACAAAATAGTCATCAAGAATTTTTAAACTATAGGATGCATTGAAATTTTTGGTGGAGGAAGTACAATATTTTGATTGGAACTTAACTAGGTATGTAGATATGAATATAACATATGACATTAATATTAGGGAGATTAATCAAGAATTTTTGGACTATAGGATGCATTGAAATTTTTGGTGGAGGAAGTACAATATTTTGATTGGAACTTAACTAGGTATGTAAATATGAATATAACATATGACATTAATATGAGGGAGATTAATAGGGAAATAACTAGGGTTGTTAATATAGATGCTATTAAAAAAGTTAACAAAATCCCAAAATTTGTTCATTAATATTCGATCACTATTAAGGATGTTAATTTGATTGTACATATGGCCACAATTATTCTAAGTTATGGAAAGTGCATGGGGTGTTTCTCTACTTGTAGTCAGACTTAGGGATAATTTTAAGGATGAAAATTTATCTTAAAATGTAGAAATCTTGGTGAATCTTACTAGTCCTTGCTATGCAAATTGTAAAATGTTTGGCGACATTTTTGTAAAAATATTCAAATTTCAAAGGATTTTATATAGTTTCTATAAAATTTTGGAGATTCTTAAGATAAAATAACTTTATCCTATAAAATTTGGGTGAATGTTTTTTAGAAACAAATGAAATTGGAAAATCTTTTTTTGAGAAAAAGCATGGAATATTAGTGCATGGGAGAAACTTATACCCTAAAATTTTCTCCTAAAGTCACAAAAATGTGGACCAATAATCACAATAGACACTCTTTCTATGAGCCATTGAGGGAGATATTTGTTTATGGATGTTTATTTAATGTTTTCTCCTCCAAAATATTTTTTCAAGAGACAATCAATAAACAAAGACATGAAATCACCTTATTTATTTAAATAAGGATTATTATGTGGTAATCAAGAAGCTATTTTCATCTATAATTGTTACCAAAAAATAAAAATTGGCATAATTAATCATTAACCATGGTAGTAAAAAGAACATGATTTCTCAATTTTTGGTTGACATACTACAAATTCCTACCACACCACATCCTAAACCATGTCACATGAGTTATGGAAATAGGGAAGCTAAGTATTGTACTCATAGGTTCTTAGTGGCGTTTTCCATAGATATTTTCATAAATCATATTATTGATTGTAATGTCACATCCATAAATTATTACTAAATCCTTCTTGGAACTCTTTATAGAATGATTGGAAGGTAGTCTATGATGGATTCAATAAGACTTATAGTTATCAACTACATAAAGATAGTCAAGTTTACAAATTTTTCCTTTTTATCCAATTTTATTGCAATTTGGAGTACATCAACCTCCCTAAATTAATTTATCTTTCTCTTCATAAATCTTTGTATTACATTGATGCTTACTCCTCCCAATATGTGACAATATTTTAACATAAATAGAGATGATTTATTGGACTCATACATGAGCAAGAAGACATCCTTATAAATACCAAGAAACATCTATAATTATCATATCTATCATATTTTACTTAAAAAAATAATTAACTCAACTACTTACCTTCACACATATCAACTAGGAAGTAGTTCAATGTGTGGTTTCTCTACTTAGTATCTTTCCTTAATCCAAGTGCGGAGAAAACCTCTTTTGCACAAGTGCTTCACTTGATTCTTGTAAGGTTTATTATATGTAGAGAGAACAATCAATAGGTTCAAGCACTCAAGTTTCAAAGAACACAAAGATTCCAGCTATAACATGTTTATATATTATTTCATAATAAGTTTAAAATAGTGTAAAGTGTACCTCTTCATATTACTAGAAATTGGAAACAATAAAATTCAAAACTTATAATAGATGGAATAATGGGATTTGTGTGGTAGGATAATCATGGTTGTTATTGGAATACATTTTCAAGTTTTAATTTAGTGGAAAATATTAGGACATGTGCAAGCTAATGATGGTCTCTCATGACGCATTAGTGGCAATGAAAACATGGAAAATAAAACAAATTGTTAACTTGGAGGGATTATTCAAGGTACTTTTACAATGAATTTGAATATGGTGTAAAACGATGAAATGTAGGAAATTGAATTAGCTTTCCGAATTTATAATTTATATTTATATAAATTGTGAATAACTATGTGAAATTTGAGTTTTTATAACAATGGTATGTTATTTTTGAAGCAAAATATAAGGTATATGTTTGTTTTAGTGCAGATGTTGAGTACAAATTTCCTTGAAAAAAATATATAATTGTAGAGAACACATTGTTCTAGTGCAGTGTATTTTTTCAAAATTTATAATATTAATTTTATATATTTTTTTAAATTATGAAAGTCAATGCATCCTTGTGATTACAACACTTTCCATTAGTGCAGTCTATGAGGGTCTTGACATTATCATTTTTTTTTTTATATCGTAGATCTCGATCTCTTCTAGTGTAGCATATAACTTATTTTAAAAATTGTTAAGATAACAAAATTTTATAGAAAAAATGAAAGAGGTATGTATTTTTGGATTCTGATATATGTCAAGAAAAAAAAATATTTTTTTTTTAAATAAAAAAGGAGTAGTACCTGCTATATTAGATTAGCACAAAACTTTGACAAAATATACAGTGGCATGGCTAAAGTCACCAAAAATGCTGCCGGTATCCGGAAACCAGCACAAGTGGGGAGAAGATAACAGTTATACGATAATATATAAAGGAAAGTAGCATCTGTCCTGCCTGGAGGAAACCAGGACAGATGCTTATGGTCCAGATGAACATAAAACAGTTACACAATAAAATTAAAACCAGGAAATTATAAAAACCTAGACACCCGGTGACCTGTCGCCTTCGCCAGTCTGCCAAGTGGTCCCCGCCAGAATGGAAAAAGCCTGCACGCACAAGGGGCACTTCCGTTGAGCTGGAGCACCAGAGAACGCGTCGAGGAGCAGGTCCATGCACTGGCCCATGAGGAGGGCCATATGTTCTAGGTATGACATGTGGCCTTGGAGCTCGAACACCAAAGCCAGGTGCTCGTCGTTGAGGAGAGAGCCATGCATTCTGCCACCCAAGACACTAGGGGGAGCAATCCTCAATTCCATTTCCTCACCCATGCCAACTGCGAGCTCCCTCTGCACTGCTTCAACCTCTGCATCCACAGTCTTCTTGGCACCAGTTGCTTGCAAGTCGCCCGGCCAGGGAATTTCTTCGACAATGCAGCCAGGGAATTCGTCTTCCCTAGCCAAAACGCGTTTGGTGCCCTCCCAGCTAGTCGTCTCCATGGCGCGGGGCTTCTCAACACTCGGAAGGTCCCCCATAGATGGGTCCTCCTCCACAACGCAGGTGGGAAACACTTCCTCGGTCTCGGCCTTCTTCTTGTCACTCGGCTTCAATGCCGTGTCTTCCCTGCTACAACCAACTCCTGGTTCTGCAATAGTGTCGAGCAATGCCCGTCTCTTAGCCCGAGCCTTCTTCCTAAGAATGGAGGACGCCAAGGCCAGAGCACGTTCTAATTGCTCCTTCTGTTTCCGCTACGCCTTATGGGCGTCCCAGGCTGAGCCCTGGCGAGGCTTGCCTCGCTTTCTAGCCATTATATCCGGTGGGTGAATGCAAGTGCCAAGCAGTTGCAGTGCTAAGCTATAAGTCCAGGACGAGAGAGGTTGCAGTTGCGAAGCGCGAGCAGACCGACTCTATCGTGGCACACTCAAAGACAAACAGCCCTGGAAATCCTTATCAGAGTGCAAAGAAAAGGTGGTGAACGTCCAAGCGAAGAGAGAAGCCGAAGCAGGAGCATTCCTGCTCTGCCCAGGCTCATAAAAAACCACATAACCAGACACCAGAGTCATCTTTCCTCCCATATCCTCTTTCAATTTGAGTGCGCAGGGGGTGTAAATGGTCGCGCGAGGGAGGAGTCCCTCCGTTGTATGGCCTCTGCTATGGCCGTCCACCATCGTAAATGCTGATGTGTGGGTGGCGGCCATCGGAAATTAAACCCAAGCTTAGTGCTGATACTGGTGTCACCACCGCGATGTCGCGTGTCACCCCATCCGGGGCAAGAAAAAAATATATTAAAAATAGTAACCAATATTAATTTTTATAAAAAAAATTATATTTGGAATCTGCATAGCCGACTCTATTTTTTTGTGTAGTTTCATTGACAAAAGATTTGTGTAGGCTATATCAAAATAACGTTAAAAATAGATATATAGAGAGGTATTCACAAAAGTGGAGGTTTTTATGTATTTGTAGACCAAACCACTAGGTTTGTCATTCTAAACCTAAATCTGAGGCAACCAAATCATCATACATGTACTCTAGAGTTTTCATTCCCTCCTAAACAAAATTGAAACAAAACTAATGTGCATGCACTCCTAAGAATGTTCACATGTTCTGAGAACATGCATGCACACTAGTACATTTGGGTGAAATTACGATGACACATTTGATGTAATTGCCACTTTATATTGTCGGGAGAACGACAAACAACATACCCCCTCAAACGTCGTTTCACATGATGTCGCTTTTCCGATGCCATAACTATCGTCTCTATTGCGACGTTTCATGCAGACACGTGTCATCTCGGATTTGACTGTCCAAACCCCATATAGTTGTTGCTACAACGACATTATAGACATCGAAATTTCGATGTCCCATTTCTTCGGTCTCCAATACATGTTTTCTATGGGAGTGACGTTACCATACATCAATATACCAATGTATGGTACGTCTCTCAACCAACGACCAATTATTCATCTCTGACGTGTTTTCTATGGGACCGACATTACCATACGTCGTAATAATGACATATGGTAACGACGCTCAACCAATGACCAACTGCTTATTGCCAACGTGTGTGCCATGGGAGTGACATTACTAGACGTCACAATATCGACGCCCTGCAGGTATTTAAAAAAATAAATAAATGTCAATTTTCAATCACAAGGTCTGTTGTCTCCAACCTCAATGAACTCACAAGGAAAATGGTTACAATGAAAATCACTAGCTACCACTAATGGTATATTGTTCCAAGTCGCTATTTTCATTTATCTTTCCATGGGACCATCTATGGAAAGTGACCCTAAATTGTCCACACAAGAAACCTACAACTTGAAACAACTCAAGAACCATGAGTCATTTCTATGAGAAGGTTTCTTCATTGGATTCATCTTCATAGGACAATGTTAACGACACCCTTCTCCATAATTCCTTAACCATACAAGCATCAATAATAGAATATTTTGGATGAGCTTGTTTTCACATGTATTAAAGTACTGGATTTAGATCTAGGGGTCAAATCATGAGATCTCTTGTATTCAACCTCGATGACTACTTGGGATGATGTACCCAATGAAACTCACTTATTGCAACTAATATCATGATGTTCCTAGTCATGTGTTGCATTTTTTTCCCTCAGGACCATTTTAGGGAAAGTGTCCTTGAATTATCCAAGTAAATAAGCTACAACTCAAAACAACTAAAGAATCATGAGTTGGTTCAATAAGCAGTATGCTCCATTAGATTCATCTCCATGTGACTATTTCCAATAGCACCCTTCTCCATTAGTCCTTGGACATGCAAATGTGCATAAGAAAAAATAATGGTTGAGGTCATTTCCACATGTGTTAAAGCACCAAATTTGGATCCAGGGGTTAAATAACAAGATATCACACATTCAACCTCAGTGACTACTCAAGGATGATGGACCCAATGAAACTCAATTTTTGAAATTGATGGCATACCATTTTGAGTGTTGGTTTGCATTTTTTACCCCTTTGTACCATTTAGGGAAAGTGTGCATGAAATGTCTAGGAAAGTAAGCTACAAATTGAAATGAATCGACACTATGAGTCAATTCAACAAGTAGTTTACTCCATTGTAATCATCTTCATGGAATAGTCCCAATGATTCCCTTCTCCATGATTCCTTGGCCACATAATCATGTAGATTAAGTGATTTTGGAGGATGCCATTTCCACATGTGTTAAAGCACCAAATTTTTATTTAGGGATCAAATCATTATATCTCACACATTCAAGCTTGGTGACTTCATAGGAACAATATCCCTAATGAAACTCACTTGTTTCAATTAATGACATGTAGTTCCAAGTAATGTTTTGTGTCCCCCACGATACCATTTATGGAAAATTTCCTTGAATTATCTAGGCAAGAAAGCTACAACTTGAAACAAATCAAGAACCATGAGTTGGTTTGAAGAGAAGTCTTTTTCATTAGATTCATCTCCACAAGATAGTTCCAACAATTCCCCTCTCATTGGGTCTTTGGACATACATGCATGCAGAAGAAATTTGTTTTGACAAGGTTGTTTTCACGTGTTAAAGCACCAAATTTGGATTTAGGGGTCAAATCATGATACATTTTGGCTTCAAACAATATGAATACAAGGGAATGATTTCCATATTGATACTCACTTTTTTAAATTCATGGCACAATGTTCTATGTCACTATTTTTATTTTCTACCCCATAATCATTTAGGGCAAGTGACAGTCCCTAAATTGTTTGGGAGAGAAAAATACAAATCAAAACATCTCAAGAACCAATCTTCTCCTTTGGATTGGTCTACATGGGACTGTGCCAATGACACCCTTCACCTCAAGTCCTTGGCCATACAAGTGTGTAGAAGAAATTATTTTGGACGATTTATTTTGCACATGTGTTAAAGCACCAGATTTGGATCTAGGGGTCAATGTACAAGATCATGCATTCAACCTCAGTGACTACATGGTGATGATGGCCCTAATGAATCTCACTTCCTAAAACTAATAGGACATTATTCCTAATCATGTGTTACATTTTTTTCCACCATGACCATTTATGGATAGTGTCTCTGAATTGTCTTGGCAAGCAAGCTACAACATGAAACAACTAAAGAAACACAATTCAATTCAATGAGCAGTCTACTCTGTTAGTTTGATTTCCATGGGATATTGCTGATGACTCCCTTCTCTATGAGTCCTTGGCCACAAAAATGTATATAAGAAATGATTTTGGACGAGGCCATTTGCACATGTGTTAAATCACTATATTTGGATCTTGGCATCAAATCATGATATATATGACCTTAACCCTTGGTGAAGACATGAGGAAAATAGATTGAATGGAACTCACATGTTGTAATAGACACCACATTGTTCCAAGTCAAAATTTTCATTTTTTCCCCAAGGACCATTTAGGGAAAGTGTCCTTGAATTGTTTGGGTAAGCGATCTACAAATCAAAAAAACTAAAGAACCTTGAGTCAATTTCATGAGAAGTTTAGTTGGTTGGATTCATTTTCATGGGATAGTCCTAAGGATGAACTTCTATGAGAGTACTTGGTCCAAGGATGATTTTAGGGGCTAAATTTCGCTCATGGGCTAATTTTCCATGGTTTTTCCCAAAACAAGATTTTCTATTCTAAAAATGATTCACCCAAATTCTATAGGATAAAATTATTTTACCTTAAAAATCACCAAAATTTTATACAAATTATATAAAATCATTACAAATTTGAAATTTTTTACAAAAATATCATCAAACGTTTTATAGTTGCATATGAAGGATTAGTAAGATTCGCCAAGGTTTCTACATTTTAAAATAAATTTCCATCCTTAAAATCATCCCTAACTTGGTCATATAATCATTTATAAGAAACAATTTTTGACAAGGGATTTTGCACATCCGTTAAATCATTGGATTTGGATATGGGGGTCAAATCACCAGATCTTGCAGATTCAAATTTGTGACTTGAAAGAGATGATGGCCCCATTGAAACTCACTTAGTGCAATTGAAAAAATATTTTTTTAAGTTGTGATTCACACTCCCCTAAGACCATTTAGGGTCTATGAATTGTCTGAGAAAGTGAGGTAAAACTTGAAAAAAATCAAGAACTATGCATTGGATTGATGACCAACCTCCTTCATTGGATTCATATACATGAAACAATGCCAATGACGTTCTTCTTGTTAAGTCCTTATCCATAAAGTGTGTATAAGAAACAAATTTTAACAATGTCATTTGTGTGTGTTAAAGAACTAGATTTGGAACAAGGGATAAAATCATGAGATCTCATGGTCTCAAAGAAGAGCATGGTATGGATTTCGCATAATATATGTTTGATATAAAAATGGATGGAAAATGATTAGTCAATTGTTAATAAATTGTCACTTTACCAAAGAAGTTTGAGATACATCCCATACCTTGACAAGTGGAAAGGAGAAATGGAAAGGTTCTTCTTATCCATAAGCACTACATACTTGGTTTGAGGACTCATAGGTAAAGGATCATAAAGGTTTTTCTATGGTGCTTTTTGGGCCCTGTGGTTAATTAGAAATTCCATTATGTTATAGGAAAAGTTAATATCCACCTCCAATTTTTCTATAAAATCAAGTTCTCTTATGAAGGACTCAATTTACCTTGCTAGACAAAACCTTAGACGAATATAAGCACACTTGAGATTAACAAAACAAAATCATGGGGATTTTTTGATAGGGCTTGTTAAAGAAACCCCAATACATGCAAGGCTATAGGTGCACTTTGTTTTTTTTATTCAAGCAACATTTATTTTGAGGATACTTTTTGTGGAGGTACTAACAATTGGGATAAAATGAAATCACTTGAAACATTGATAAGAATTACAATAGAAAGAAATATTGATTAATTATAGGTTGTTTCTTACTCAAATTTGGTTATAGATTAGATGTTGGGGAACCATAGAATAAAAAATATTTGTTTCCATCCAATTTATAACCAAATAAAGTTGTCGGAGGGAATATTATCTCATATATCTTATTATCACATCTATAAGGAGCAAAAGAACTTAGTCGATGCCTGTCAAAAATATCTTTGGAGATACAACATACTACCATCAACATGGTAGAGTAAAGGGAAGGGGAAAATCCCTACCCCCTGTCTCCATATATTTATTTAAATGAGATCTATCCATTTTGGATAATGGATTTAATTTCCTTATTTGTTTTGAACAATTTTTCTCCTTTCCTTTTTTGTATATCAAGAGGCTGCAGTGGATAATTTTATTATCGTTTTCATAGTGAAACTTTCAAAATGTAACACCTATCTAGGATTTTTTGCTTATGATGTAATATTTTTGTGGACAACTTATTTTGAGATACTAGATTTCAAATTCATTCAATTATATTGGAAGAATATCGAGAGCTATTCTTGTTAAGTTTTTCTTTCATGTCATAGTGCACTTTATGAGTGTAACTTTACCATTTTTATTTCAACATAAAAATGTTATAGATTTTTCATGTGTGTGTGTGTGTGTGTGTGTGTGTGTGAAATAAGTATACTTCTTGCATATATTTTATAGAATAAGGAAATTATGTGGATGGATTGATGGGTGAATAAATTCTAGTGGATTACTCCTCAAGTCCTTTAGAAGACATGAAGATTTTTTCTACACAAGAAGAGCTAGTCTATTCTTGGAAGATTTAAAGGGATGAATCAAGCATGGATATAGTTTATTAAGATATGTTAGTACTTCCTTCCTCAATTGTTGAGTGAGCCTACATCTACTACTACATTCCCTTTTCCATTGTGATGTGACCTAAAATGGGTTTATTTAGATCTATATTAAGGTCAATGGGGAAACTTCCAAACCTTATAGTACCAGGAGAAGCATTCATATGGCTAGCTTCAAAACTTAAAGATTCATATTGATGCATGCATTGGGTTTTTTCATTTCTAGATGAGGGATATGTTAGAATGTGTTTTAATGTTGTCTAATGGATTGATGTAATCTTGTAACTAGTGTCAAAATTATGATCATTATAACATCATTTGTGGAGAACTTATACATGTAACTAAACTTCACTAGACTTTAGTAATATTGCACGTGTGCACATAGAGGTAGTTTTGGGGAGTTATTTTCCTAGTGACCAGCCCCTCATGTAATGGTGACCTGCACTATTAGGTCCTTTTTATCCACCACTTATCCCTTATCTCTTAATGAGCTTATTGCTTACCTTTATGGTTTAGTGTTTGTTGTTAGAAAAAAGAGGATCACATAGCAATAATATAAAACAGATGCAAAAATAAAACATAATATATACACAATACAATAGAGACACATATATACATGTTTCACCCAATATGGGATACGTCCACCAAAGAAATGATCTATCCCTATTCAAGAATATGGAACTCATACTGATGTGATCATACCATATTCTTACCTTTCAACTTATGGTAATAGAAGTGATAACTGGGATTTACTTGTGTTTCTACATATGAGATACAAGGAGATTTGTACACATATAATGTAAGATTATTTTCATTCACCTATATGTGGTAATGTGAATGCCCCTTTATTCCATATTCATTTCCCTCATCGGGTACATACATCACACAATAGGAGTAAATGAGGCTATATAGGTATTACTAGTCCATGCTATTAGTTCATATGAGTATCAATTAAATGGAAATCATTCATGCAATGGTTGTATAACCTCTACTTCCAAATTAGACTAGTTCAAGTAGTAGGTTTACCGTTGAATAGGCATGAATATGGGAAATTAATATGACTGGTAACCCGTAATGGAATCTTATTAGAGAAACAAGGAAATCACCTTTCCCATATTCATTGATGTCATTGCCTCAATAAGATTGGTATCATACAGGTAATAAGTCAGTTAGTCTTAATCTTCATACTGTATCTTCCTAAGAATGATACCACTCTAATCATACATAAGCTTCATAGTGAGTTCGAAAAGTTGTAGATACGAGTTATTCTTTGAGTTCCATATCACGTAGTTTCATAACAAGAGCTTAGTAATAGAGAGCTTAGTATGATTCCAGGCATTGTGTTGTTTATTCTACACAAGAAGAGCTAGTCTATTCTTGGAAGATTGAAAGGGATGAATCAAGCATGGATATAGTTTATTGAGATATGTTAGTACTTCCTTCCTGAATTGTTGAGTGAGCCTACATCTGCTACTACATTCCCTTTTCCATTGTGATGTGACCTAAAATGGGTTTATTTAGATCTAGATTAAGGTCAATGGGGAAACTTCCAAACCTTATAGCAACATGAGAAGCATTCATATGACTAGCTTCAAAACTGAAAGATACATATTGATGCATGCATTGGGTTTTTTCATTTCTAGATGAGGGATATGTTAGAATGTGTTTTAATGTTGTCTAGTGGATTGATGTAATCTTGTAACTAGTGTCAAAATGATGATCATTATAACATCATTTGTGGGGAAATTATACATGTAACCAAGCTTCACTAGACTTTAGTAACATTGCACATGTGCACACAGAGGTAGTTTTGGGGAGTTATTTTCCTAGTGACCAACCCCTCATGTAATGGTGACCTGCACTACTAAGTCCTTTTTATCCACCACTTATCCCTTATCGCYTAATGATCTTATCGCTTACCTTTATGGTTTGGTGTTTCTTGTTAGAAAAAAGAGGATCACATAGCAATAATATAAAACAGATGCARAAATAAAACACAAGATATACACAATACAATAGAGACACACATATACATGTTTCACCCAATATGGGCTATGTCCACCAAAGAAATGATCTATCCCTATTCAASAATATGAAACTCATATTGTTGTGATCATACCATATTCATACCTATCAACTTATGGTAATAGAAGTGATTCCTGGTATTTACTTGTGTTTCTACATATGAGATATGAGGAGATTTGTACACATATGATGTAAGATTATTTCCATMCACCTATATGTGGTAATKTGAATGCCCCTTTATTCCATATTCATTTCACTCATTGGGTACATACATCACACAATAGGAGTAAATAAGGCTATACAGGTATTACTAGTCCATGCTATTAGTTCATATGAGTATCAATTAAATGGAAATCATTCATGCAATGGTTTTATAACCTCTACTACCAAATTATACTAGTTCAAGTAGTAGGTTTACCGTTGAATAGGAATGAATATGGGAAAGCAATATGACTGGTAACCTGTAATGGAATCTTATTAGAGAAACAAGGAAATCACCTTTCCCATATTCATTGATGTCATTGCCTCAATACGATTGGTATCATACAGGTAATAAGTCAGTTAGTCTTAATCTTCATACTGTATCTTCCTAAGAATGATACCACTCTAATCATACAAAAGATTCATAGTGAGTTCGATAAGCTATAGATACGAGTTATGCTTTGAGTGCCATATCACGTAGTTTCCATAAAAAGAGCTTAGTAATAGAGAGCTTAGTATGATTCTAGGCATTGTGTTGTTTAGTGATGTTTGGTATAGGCTAAGAATAGAAAGAATAATGGTCACAAGAAGGTGTGAGGAGGCTTCCTAGAGTAGTGTTCCCTTGGTCAAAGTCATAGGAAAATTGTTAGAATTAGGGAAAAATAGAAACAAATAATGCCTTCTTTTTTTTTCCGGTCACAAGATCATGATATATGAGAAAAGAAATAAACATATCTAAATTAAATTTTGAGTATAAACAAAAATTCTGAGTGAAAAGACAAACCTCAAGCTTACCTCCTTATCTAAGAAAGATGCACCTATCACATGTGTGGATGAAAACCTTTATAATATACTCAGAAATAGTTTCAGGTTCATGGATCAAACCTCTAGGGTTCGATCTCTGTCATAAGGACTTAGGAACAGTTTTTCAAAGGTATAGACCATCACAAGACAACTGTAGCAAACAAAACTCATATCTGAAATTGTTACACCAAATGGGGAGGCTGCACCAACAAAATCAGATCTGAAGCTGTTACATCAAATGGAGAGGCTACACCAACAAAAATCGTATCTAAAATTGTTGCATAAAATAGAGATGTTTCACCAAAAAACAAAACTCAGATCTAAAACTGTTACATCAAATGGAGAGGTCGCACCTTCAAAACAAAACTCAGATCTGAAAAGATAGTCCAAAAAGGAGGCCACACCATCATCAAGAGAGAATAATTGAGGTATCCACATCAAATAGGAGAGTGAGGAGTGAGTGAGTGTGAGTGTAATAGAATGATAGAGGGTATGGTCTTATTTATAGTTAGGGAGAGGGGTTAGGGAAATTTAAAATTATAATTAAATATTGAGATTTAATTGATATAAATATTAATTAAAATGTCACTTAATATTAATATTAATTATAAAAACCCTAAATACATATAAAACCCCAATCAAATAAATAAAACCTCAATCACATAAAACAATAATCTGAAACTGTTACACCAAATGGGGAGGCTGCACCAACAATCTCAGATCTGAAATTGTTACATCAAATGGAGAGGCTGCACCAAAAAAAACTTAGATCTAAAACTGTTACATCAAATTGAGAGGCCACACCAACAAACAAAACTCATATCTAAAACTGTTACATCAAATGGAGAGGCCGCACCAACAAAACAAAACTCAGATCTAAAAAGCTAGTCCAAAAATGAGGCCTCACCATCATCAAGAGAGAAAAACTGAGGTAGCCGCAACAAATAGGAGAGTGAGGAGTGAGTGAGTGTGAGTGTAATAGAATTCTAGAGGGTAGGGTCTTATTTATAGTTAGGGAGAGGGGTTAGGGAAATTTAAAATTATAATTAAATATTGACATTTAATTAATATACATATTAATTAAAATGTCAATTAATATTATTATTAATTACAAAAACCCTAAACACATATAAAACCCCAATCACATAAATAAAACCTCAATCACATAAAAMAACAAGGGRGTACCTTTTAAGACAAAGTCAAGGGGGTCCCATAATGGAAAAACATGTYCACATGAGTCTCATAATGACCTATAAACTATATCATCACTGCATAAGGGGGTCCATCAACAATGTGGTCATGTCCATCTTMATAGGAACTCCTAGGTCTCATGGACCATCCTAGGAGAGAGGAAGAGGATCATACATCAACACATCTTGGTATTACACCAAGATCTACCTGGTCAAAGACCAGGTTGYCCCAAAACACATCTAGGGGCCCTAGAACACATATAAGGTATTATCCACCAAGGTACAAGACCAACGATCAACCCATGCATTAGGCAAGGRTTMCTTGGAACACATCCAGGGGCCCTAGAACACATCTAGGGTCTTATATCAACCACCAAGGAACACATCCAAAAATCAATCCAAGCACCGAGAAAGGATTCCCTAGAACACATCTAGGGGCCCTAGACACATCTAGGGACTTATATCAACCACCAAGGAACATATCCAAGGATCAATCCAAGCATTGAGCAAGGATGATCCCTTAGGAACCTACCATCTGGATGACATTTTCTTCCCAGAAGGAAGTGAGAAGATGCCTAAAGTTCCCAATGATGGATCTAATATACTTTGGGTTTCCCCCAAGGATAGTTTGCTAAAGACTGGTTCACACTTCTGATTAGCTAATTCAATACACCTTGATACCTTTTTATACAAGAAGGATGTTAAGGAAAGTGGTTTTTAGCTTAAGATTGTTTCGGTGGAAGCTCTAATTTTTGCAATCCCATCATAACCCAAAAACTCACTCCCTTTGACCTAAGTTGTCCTCTAGTTTATGATGGTTATATTGAGTCTTACACTAAAGAGAGGAGGTGATATAACCATGTTATTCTAATTGAGATAGATATCCATACTACTTACCTTCCATCTTGTACCAAAGGAGAAAATTTTTATTGTTGCGTAAAGGAGGACCGTTTGGAGGCAAAGAGATAGTGAGATTGCAATGAACCATTTGGAGGCCCAGACATCATGAGATTGCAGTATACCCGAGTTGAAATGACCATTTGAGGCGGAAATATGTGAGATTGCAATGCACCCTTTGGAGTGTTAGATCAGATCATATTATGATTAGGGTTATATTCTATATTTTCTGGGAAGGGGTGGAGATCAGAAAATGTGCTACAAAGAGAACATCATTTGCATTCATTTTTCCTTTGACTGATCTGTTCAGGTATAAAATCAAATAAAAATAGTTTTAATAAATTTTGCAGAGCTGGGGATTATGATGTCCAAAATGAACAAAAATGATCTTTACCAGGTGGCGTGTATCATGTTCAAGTACATCCAAAATTCCTCCATTATAATGCGACTTCCCACAACTGGGAATTTGGAGATATTTCAAAGTTGCTTGATAATCTAGTTGAAGATTTTCAAAATGGTGCAACTTTTGTCATTGTGGAAAAAATTTAGAACCCTAGGGAAAATAGTCCAACTCTTCTTTTACAAGATAATGGAGGTGGAATGTATCTTGATTGCATGCGGAAATGTATGATCTTGGGTTAGGGCTCCTTTCTTACACATTTTTGCGGAGAAATATTCACATATGTTAAGGAATTCAATTCTTTATGAGCATCAGATTGTATATTCCCATCAATAGAGTCCAAAAGAACTCTAGAAAAGAATTAGAAACAAAAATTACATGAACAACAGATAGAATTTCCTCAACTTGAGATATCTCTCCTCCATCATGGCCTCTGTGGTGTTGAATAAACATTTCCATTAAGAAAAAGGTGAGGAAAATTTTAAGTACCCCACAATCCCAACAGTGTACACGGTTGGTTGGGCATGTTACAATTGGTATCAGAGCCAAGATTACAGCACTAGGGGTTGTATGGGCTCAAGGAAAATGAATGACAATGCTTTTGGTGTTTAGCATTTGAAAAATAATAAGAAAAAAACATGCTCAAAGCCTTTCCGCCTCAAATGGTCATTTCAAATCGGGTGTACTACAATCTCAAGATGTCTGGGCCTCCAAATAGTTCATTGCAATCTCTCTATCTCTTCGCCTCCAAACAGTCCTTTCAATTTGGGAGCACTGTAATCTCATAATCTCTAACCCTCCAAATGGTCATAATGTTCATTTCAGTAGGTTCCATTCCTCTAAATATCTTGTCACCAGACCCAGAGCTTGACTTATACCATGACCTAGACCACCACATAGATATAGATATAGATTTAGACGTTGACCTAGAGCTTGATGTAGACCATGATATAGACCCCCCTAGCTCCATATAATCCTAGGCATAAATTATACTCAATCCTTAACCCTATATTAACTCGAGCCATGAGGACGATGGAATAAATCAATTTTTCTTTCTATGGAAATATAATAGAGGAAGGATTGATCTAAAGTGTTTCTCTCAAACAAGGATACTTCATGTTGAAAAATGACTAGAAAATTATAATTAAATTTAAAAATTGTTACCTCTTCAAAATATGTGGTTTGGAGTTGGATCCAGAACTTTGTACCATGATTTCACCAAAATTTGTACCATGATTTCACCAAAATTTTTACCATGATTTGACTACATCCATAACTCCAAATGGTCATATGTCCATTTCATTGAACCCATCATTGTCTAGTCACTATTTCTCTGTCTCCCATTCACTCTCTCCATCATTGAGAGTGAATGGGTGACAAATAAATAGTGATTAGGCAATGATAAATTGAATGAAAGAGACATATGACCTTTTGGAGGTGTGGATGTAGTCAAATCATGGTAAAACGTTTGGGAGGGTAGGAATTACTTATGATTATTATGATATTTTATTTTTATGAGGTGATGTAGATGTGTAATAAGGGGAGAGGGAGAGAAGGGGAGGGAGGGAGAGATCCAAAAATCATTGTAATTTTAATTTTTAATGGAACTAATAACGTGTGCCTGATTTTTTCATATTTATTCTCTCCATTTCCACTGTTGTGTTAGCTAGCCCCCCTGTGTTTTGGGTTTAGGGGCTAGAGGGGGAGAGAGAGAGGGAGAGGGAGGAGGTAAAGAGATATAGGGAGGTAGAGAAAGGTAAAGAGAGAGAGGGAAAGAGGGAGAAAGAGAGAGATCGGTAGGGGGGGAGAGAGAGGGGGGAGGGAGAGAAAAAGAAGGGAGGTAGAGAGATGTAATATAGAAAGGGGGGAGAGTGGGGGAGAGAGAGAGGGAGAGAGGAAGATAGAGAGTGGGGTAGAGAGAGAGAGAGAGTGTGTGTGTGTTATCACACTAAGTTGCCTTGGGTCTTTAGCCTTTAGTTTTATTGTTTTCCCTAAGCCCTTAGATTTTAATTTTTGATTAATCCCCTTAAAAGTGTGTTTGTTTGGGTTCCCTTTATAAATAAAGGTTTAAGTCATGACTTATGTTTTGATCCTCACACAAATCTTTGACTCAAGACTTTTTTTAATGACCTATATTTTGATCCCCTTCATGACATGACACTAGGAATGACTCACTCCACGATCATCTTGACTTGAATTACCACTTTCCTCACTCATGCCCTTGTAACCTTGCCTTGTTGTCCCCTTTGTACTTTTCTTACTGGCCTAATCATTTTTGAAAGGGAGCACTACCAACTCATCAGGAGTTTCCATAGCACACTCACTGTCCATCATTTTTACCATGATTTGTGGTTATGGTGTTGATGTCATATATTCCTTGTTTTCAGTGCCATGGGTGGTTAAAATATGCTTTAGAGGTTTCATATTTATGATTTCTGATAACGGTTTTTGAATTTTGAAAACTCAAACTACTACACTGCACAAACTACCAGTTTCGACTAGTTGGAAACAATGCTACCAGATCTGATGTTGAGGTGTATTCGGAGGCCAAATTGCTCGTGATACTTTCCTGAGATCTTGTTGAAGCTTCGAGTTGTCTTTATTCTCCAGGTATTCTGCGTTCTTTCCCCTCTGCATATCAATTTCAAGGAGAAAATAGCGCTCGGGATTTTGGTAGCCATCGTGCCTGCATAGCTGGAGGTGATCTTTCCTTCACACCATCCTATTTTTTTTCCCTACAATCAAACCTATAGATCCCACCACCTGGTTATTGGTTTTGATACACCGTCCCACCATTTATCCTGAGCTCTCAGTGTCCAAGCAAGTCTTATCTTCTGCATGCACAGTGTGCTATCCAGAGATGCTACTGCAATGAAGTCTGTTTTTCCCATACCTCCTCTGTCAATTGAGTTGGGCTATTTCTATTAGTTTTCAAAGACAATAAAAGGGTATCCCTTCATTATATGTTTTTCCTCAGTATTCATATATGTACACATTCAAGGGAGATATTTTCACAAGTCAGTCTTTCCTAAGCTAGCAACCAGTTTGAATTAAGGAAATTCTTGAAAAGGAGTAGTCATTATTTAGTTGAGGTCTGACCCTTTGACCCTCCTGGTTATCACCACTCTATAGCCCTAAATTTGTTGATCCTAAACTATGGATACTCCTCAAAAGAAGGAGTCACACAAGGGAGGTAATGTGGTTAGAACTGAGCGTGTAGACATGCATCTATTCAAGGCAGAGCCTATGGCTAGAGAATTTTTTCAAAGGGTGGGATGCCTCTCCTTCTGCCAAAATATGCAAAGAAGTCATCCTGAGGTGACAAGGCAGTTTTCCTTGCATTTTGATGGCGTGAAGACCAAGGTAGGAGATATATAATTTGAGGTGTCCGAGACCTCCAGTTTATCTTCTACAAGGATCCCTATCACTGGTGAGAGATGGTTCAAATCCACGTCCTTAGATGCGTCCTATGCAAAATATTTCCTTAATCTTGAATATAAAACTGATAATCTTTCCAAAGGGGTGCCAAGAAATTATCTGGTTGGGGAATTCGATTAAATATTGAGGATCATTCAGAGGTACTTTACATGTCAAGGGAGGTTCAATACACTATACCAGTACCATATAAGGCTTCTGCTTCATTTTACTGGAAAAATTAAAATGAACATTCCCTTATACTTGCTAAGGAGCATAAGAAAGATGTCATATAGGGTTCAATCTAAGTCAAAGGTTGTTGGTACCAACATCTTTCATTATGGGTTGATTAGAATGCTAGTTTCTGAACAACTAAATAATAAGGATATCTCATGGGAGAATTTTATTATTTCTTCCCACATGAAGTTGGACCTAGCAACTACTCCTCAGTTGTAGATAGAAATCCCTTTGCCATCCACCAGTGCTTCTCAAACATGAACTAGCAAAAAAAGAAAGAGTAGAGATCATGTTCAAGATCAAAAATCCATCAATAAGGTTGAAAGAATTGAGGAGGAGGCATATCATTGTCCGCAAAGAAACCTTTCACCCCCTCTTGCACCAAAGTTAGAAGAGGTCCCTTCCTCTACTAAGAATACAAAAAGAAAGGGAAGAAGCTACATTTCTCTTCATCTCCTTATACAGTCATCACCAAGGTCAGAAGGCCTTTCACAAGGTCATCAACTCTTAAAGAGGCAGTTGAAGGACAATTTCTACCAAAGGTCTCCATCCTAAAGAAGAAGCAGTAGAAAGAAAAAGGCATTAAGAAGCCTGTTGAGGTAGAAGAAGAAATCCCTGTGAAACAGAAAGAAAAAGGCATCAAGAAGTATGTTGAGGTAGAAGAATAAATTCCCGTGCAATAGGAAGAGGAAGCCATTAAAAATCTTGTTGAGACTGTTCACATCACTACTTCACCTAGTAGGCAGACATTCAAAAGATTAATCAGGCAACTCAGGGATGCTAGGAAGGAGGTGGCTCATTTGAAAGAAGAAGCCATGTTTGATAGGGTTAATATGAATGAGATCATGGATGGCTATAGCCAAAATCTTGATCTAACAATATTTGTAGCAAGAAGAGACAAACCTCTTCATAGGCAGCTCAAGAATATCTATAGGCAAAACAAAGGTTTTCAATCTCAGAACAAAAAGATTAAAGCCAAACTGCAACTATTCCAAAATGAAATGGCTCAAAGGAATTTGAATGAATTGGTTGAAGCTGCTATTGAAAAGGATAAACTAGTAGCCAAGGAGGGCATAGCTCCAGTGAAGAAGCCTACCAATAATAAAGGGAAGAATCCCATTGTGCCAAAGGGAAGTCCTCCTACAAGAAGGAGTGTCAGGTTAATGAAGTAACTAGTTAAAGGTGAGCTCCATTTTTTAAGATGGCCCCTTTTTGCAAAGATAATCCATTGATGTAATACTACATCTACCACCTATACAAGCTTCTAGTACTTACTGTTCAAAGTTTTTGGTTTTCACAAAGAATTAATCCCTTCAACATTAGTAGCGCAGACATTCCGTAGCACTATGGCACTACTAAATAGTCTTTTTTTGATGTTTCACCAGTCTTCTACCTATAATGCTTCCAAATAACCTAAGACTAATTGCGCTGCTAATACCCGAGGTCGCTACCAATTCTATCAACATTCAAGTGAAGGTGTTGCGAATTATGATGGTGCTGTTGAATTTTTAACAGAAGAGTGGATTATATAGGCGGGCGCTACCAAAAGTTTGACATGATACATAGGCGGGCGCTACCGAAAGTTTCACAGGATACACAGGAGAGAACTACCAAAATTTTGATAGAAGCTGAATTTTTCATGGAAGACACACATGATTGGTGCTACCTTTTCAAATTTCCTATTTTGGAGATTGTGCTACAAAATCACAGGAAATTTGGTAAAGGCACTACGAAGTGCACTACTCTGAGAGATACCAAATGATGCCACCAACATATACTAGGGATCAAGGAGAATCGAGTTATAATCTTTATGAATAGTTGATGATCTGGAGAATTACAGAGACAACAAATGGCAGCATGATGACAGTTACATGTCCTTGAAGGACACTTGGCAGGAAAGGAGTTTCTCATCAAAGGGACATCAAGTCTGTTCAAAGATTAGTTGGATTAGTTACCAGCATTTACCCCTTTTATAGCACAACTGTTAGTTAAGTTGTTAGATGGAATAACTTCTTAGAGATTTTCATGGGAAGAAGGCCAGCTGGTACCTCCAGCTGTGACCTCCCCTTTTGTTATAAATAGGTATTCTAAATGCTTTAGCATGTTCGAATGGTTGAGCTAGGCTCCCTTATACTGTAATATTTTGATAAAGTTACTGTGTACTGGTTATGTACTTG
Organism: Picea engelmannii; assembly: GCA_009831015.1. Classification (NCBI taxonomy): domain Eukaryota; kingdom Viridiplantae; phylum Streptophyta; class Pinopsida; order Pinales; family Pinaceae; genus Picea; species Picea engelmannii. The sequence goes on along the minus strand of ML809812.1, from coordinate 32,307 downwards.
ATTCAAGACTTCTTGGTTAATAGAAATCAATTTTCTTATTCCATCTTATTTGCCTCTGATACTGAAGTGTTCATGCTTGAATGATTCACATGAATGGTTGTGGTGATATTATGATGTATGTTTGATTATAATATTACTATGATGTTTCCTTAGTGTCCTTAAAATTTGAACTCAAGAGGATCTTGTGTTAGATTTTTTCTTCTTTAGGTTGTTTGGAGACCTAATGTTTACAAGAACCTTTACATTCTTCTCACTAAAGTCTTCCCTTTGTTCACATTTAATCCCACTTACGGATTGAAGTTAGTCAAGAACTTGATTACTCGTGCATGCTAGCCTAGATTTCTGAGTTAGAACATTATCATTTTTTAGTCTTATCCATTTGACCCCTAAAAAAATCATTTTCATTTACACATAACCTGATGGGTACTCGACTTACCTTCCATGCAATCTGAAAGTGATTCCTAGTGCTAACATTCTTAGTGTCATTTATGAGGAATGGATTGAAGACATTTCCCTGGGATTGAATGGTAAGCCTACTAGTTCCGTAGGTTCATTGGAATTTAGTATCTTGAAGATTGCAGCTTGCACCTGCCGACTCCATTGTTTCAGCTCTGGTGCCTAAAGGCAGACATACGAGATCAAATACACAACTACCTTTGGTTCCACCTAAGGCTGACCCACAAAAGATAAGTAAGAAGGGAAAAGCTTCTCGAGAATTTTTTTCTGCTACTGCTACAAGTGCTTTTGGTAAGTTGCCTAATTCTACTCTTAATACTCCAGTTGTTATATCAAGTAATCCTTCTTTACCCTCTGCTGAAGTATCTAAGAATCTTGATTTTGAAAAGTTTCCTATTGAATACTATTCCTTTGACACTGATTTGAAAGAAGAAAAAATTGACATTCTTTCTTCCCCTGACATTGTAAAGTGGTTCAGTCTTGAGAGTCTTGAATATTTTCCTACTTTAGGCTTTTCTACCCCTCCTCTTGTTAAAATTTCTGTATCCAAAGAAGAGTAAACCTCATCCCATTTATAGAATTTACCATGTTCTTCCAAGACTCGGCCTTTTGCTGTGAAAACTGAATTTTCCCCTTCATACATTCCTTTTTCTCCTAAACTGCACACAGTCAAGTCTCCTTCTCCTCCTTGTTCACCAAGGGTCCAAAATCCAATGGCAGGTGCTAAGCCCCCTACAAATAGGATGGATTCCATAGTGGCTGCAAGATATCCCCCCCTTGTCTTACCTCAACCAACCAATTCTCTCCCTGCTGGAGATTATTTAAAATACATGCCTAAATTCATAGGAGAAGAAGATATAACTGCTGAAGAACATCTTGTTGCTTTCTACAATTATGGAGACGATCAAAACATTGAAAATGAGGATGTGTGGACGAGAGTCTTTATCTAGAGCCTTTTTGGTGAGGCTAGGAAATGGTTTAGGGGCTTGGCCCTTGGATCCATTACTGGGATTGAGGAATTAGACAATACCTTTTTGAGACACTGGGGAGACAAAAAGGACTTTTTGTACTATATCAAAAAATTTGGATCCCTAAAGAGGAAAGAGGGAGAGTCTGTCTCTAACTTCTCCAAAAGATTTAACAAAATGTACAATAAGATCCCTGATGAGATAAAACCTACAGAAACCTATGCAAAGATCACTTATGTCAGTGCCTTTGACCCTGAGTTTTTCCTTCTACTGAGAGAAAGAAGAGAAACCTCCTTAGTTCATATGCAAGATGCAGCCTTGGAGGTAGAATCCAACATAGTGGCATCTGATAAACTCAGGGAAAAATATGATAGGGACATGAGAAAAAATAGAGCTGAAGCTTCAACTTCTAATTCCCCTATTGTCCATTCTCAAGTATATTAACTCACCAAATTAGTAAAATCCCTTTCTACTGAGATTGTGAAGTTAAAACTAGAAGGAAAATAGACCTATAGAAATACTCAAAATCATGTTGATAACAGAGGTAACTTTAGGATACCAAATAATAATCCCCAGATCCTTCCAAGAGATCCTAGAAACAGAAATAGGGATGATCAAAAGCTACAAATTTCATGCAGGAGCATCGCCAACACCATCAAGCGAGCCAGCGTGGAGCGAAAGACAGCTGGATAAGCCATCACGAATTTTGAAATAATTTGGAATTGTTGCGCAAATCTTAAATGAGTCATTTAAGAGATGGTGCACTTATGTATTGTAATGGACCTTGAGAAGATAACTCTCGTCCTTTGGTAGATAGTCGACATTTAATAGATTTAATGTTGGTAGATAGGATTTTAATTCTAGATTTGATAGCTTTAGAGTCCAAGAGGGAAAACGGATATAGACACCCTCATTGTATTATTGAAAAAAAAATAATCAATTCAGGAGCAGGAAGAGCAAGAGCAGGCAGATAATTGTATGAAGAACACCCATGTACAGAAATTGAATTAATAGAAGAAAGCTTTAATTCAGATTTCATGGTTTGTGTTGTTTCTCTGTGTATTGATTTTATGCTCATGAATATTTGCTTCTTGTCATGCATTTTCTTTTATATGCTGTGTATGTGATTTCATGGTTGAATTGAAGTCTGAGAGGGAGATGGAATGAGTTTCAATTGTTTCTCTAATTGAGCCAGAGGATTCCTGCAAGGAGTGCAGTTGAGTTGTCCGTAAGGAGTGTGTTGACAGAAGGGTTCAATTAGAGATAATTATTGTTCTCATTTCTTCGAAGGTGCAGATAGGCACAGTGTCGTGCAAGGAGTGCGCAAGCCAAGGGAAAGCCTCAGGGTTGCGAACCTGAGCAAAGCTTGGAAAGACTGCTGCTACAAGAGTGTGCAGAGTCGAGCGACTTCAACACTTAGACGTTGTTGAAGGTTTACCGCAAGGAGTGTGCGCAAGGAGTTCTCAGGAAGACTTGAGAAGTCGAGAACAATCTCAAGAGGATTAGGCCTTTGGAATTATTGAAAGGTTTCATAGGAGATTTCATGCCAAGAAATCCCCAAGGAGGAAAGAAATCAACGGTCAGAACCCTTAGTGCATAAAGGAGAGGTTCCGCAAAGGAATCAGGATATTGGGGCCATCGGGATTTTGATAAACACGAGAATCGAGATCTCATGGGTTTCGAAAACCCAAAGGAAATCCTAGCCGTTGATATCAGGGCAAGACACGTATCAGAGGATCCAAAGGAGTTGGGGTTCAGTTCATCGTGAATTCCGAAAGTGAAGAAATCGTTGCATCAGAAATCGTGATCTCGCGATACCCGATAGGGAGACGAGGAAGTGGTGACATGGAGGAGTAAGCTCTCACGTGCATCGGGGTTTGGGACTTGGAGAGTTCTGTGAACTAGTGCAATGGGAATCGTGATATCCTGATACGCGATTTCTCGATCATAAAGGGATTGTGGGCCACAAGTACCAAAAGGGGTGGACAGGTGTCCTGCCGCGTCGGTGTATCGACGTATCGGGAATCGGGGTTCAGCAAGGTAAGTTGTTGTCAACATCAGAGGTGCTGAAATCCCAATGGAAGGATTCCCGATAGGAATTGGAGGTGTTGACATTTAGCCATCGAAGTTCGGGGTATTGTGAAGCACGAGGTGCGTGACCACGAGAATTGAGAAATCGCGAAGTTCGATTTCCCGATCATTAAGGGAGATCAATCGAAGAGTTGTTGTGGGTAAGGAAAATTCCTGACAGGGGATTAGAGGAACCTTTGAGTTCTTCGGGCCGAGAGAGGAAGAAGGTCTTGAGGAAGCGGACGTGCCAGTGAGGGTGCGGCTGCGTCAGGTTTGGTACCAGAGCGGTTATATATCTTTGCTTTATGTAGCAGAGAAGAGGAGGATTCATCATGCCGCCCAGGAGGGAAAGACAGTCACCTGATCCAGAGGATAGGGAGGTACGAAGAAGAGGCAGGCCGGTAGGAAATCCAGAAATGGAGAGGCAAATGCGAGATCTCCGAGCAAGACTCGAGGATATGGAGACAACGCAAAGACTCACAGCTGGTGCAGGGGATCTGAGTGATTCCGATAATTAAGCCGAGGTTGAACGTGAAGAGGAAGTTGCAACCGAGGATGCAACCAACGAGCGGTTAATTAAAGCTATTGCTAGGATGGGTGCAAAAGCCAAGACGAACATTCCAGTCTATGAGGGAAATCTGGATGCAGAAGAGATACTAGATTGGATTAGAGCTCTTGACACCTACTTCGATTATGAAGATATCGAAGAGGACAAGAAGGTCAAGCATGCAGTCACGAGATTGAAGGGGCATGCAACATTGTGGTGGGACGAGCTACAAGCTGACAGACGTTGCAAAGTCAAGCAGAAGATCAAGAGTTGGGATTGAATGATTGCGAAGATGAAGGCGAAGTTCATCCCAAGAGACTATCAAATTACTCTGTTCGGGAGGATGCAGAACCTAAGACAGAAATTGATGACAGTGAAAGAATACACTGAAGAATTCTATTGACTGAACATCAGAGTAGGTCATCGAGAGAGCGATGATGATAAGGTTTCCAGGTACCTGAATGGTCTGAGATACGACATTCAAGATGAATTGAGCATGGTTACCATCAAGACAGTGGAAGATGCTTATCAAATGGCTTTGAAAGCAGAAGAGAAGCTGAGCGGTAAGCAAGGTCAGCGAGGGCGAGGCAGGAGTCAGCCCAGAGGCAAGGCAGTTGCCCAGGATAAATACCAGAAGCCCAAGGAGGAATGGAAGAAACCTCAGGGTAAAGTTGAGAGAGGTGGAACCTCACAGTGAGGACCATATATTGAACAGAAAGGACAGCATACAGAGTAGAGCGGAGGATATGATGACAACAATACTTTTCCTCGTACTAGAGGTAGAGGAAGAGGAAGAGGTGGAGTCATCACATGCTTCACATGTGGAAAGAATGGGCACAAGTCTTATGAGTGTCCAGAGAAAAAGAAGGACATTGGAGAAGCTCACATCACCGAAGCGCAGAGGCAGGATGTTGAGGCTGAAGATGCAGAAGGTGGAAGATCACTTATGATGCGAAAATTCCTTTTGACACCTGAGAAGGAAGTGCAGGAAAGTTTAGTCCAAAGGACCAGACTGTTCAGAACAGCTTGCAAAACCAAGGACAGGGTATGCAAGGTTATTGTTGATAGTGGTAGCACGGATAATCTCGTTTCAACTGAGATGGTAGAGAAACTGGAGCTAGAGATGACTGATCATCCAAGCCCATACAGAGTTTCGTGGATACATAAGGGACACCAGGTAACTGTTACTAAACAATTCTTGGTTGAATTCAAAATAGGTGGATATAATGACAAGATTCTATGTGATGTTATTCCCATGGATGTACGTCATTTATTGTTGGGTAGACCATGGTAATATGACATAAATGTGATTCATGATGGGAGAATGAACACATATACCCTAGAGAAGAATGGGATAACCCATATGTTGCTTACGATAAAGGATAAGGAGGTGAAGCCGGAGGTAAGCAACACAATACTTCTCATGAGTGGGAAGAAGATTCTTACAGAGGTGAAGAAGAAAGAGGATCCACAATTCTTTGTGGTCAGGAAACCGAGAATTGTCCTGACTAGCACAAGAGTGGACGATTTTCCGGATGAGATTCAGGAACTGCTGGAAGAGTTCGCTGACATCATAGTGGACGAATTACCTCATTCGTTGCCACCGATGAGGAGTGTGAGTCATCATATTGATCTCATACCAGGAGCTAGTTTGCCGAACAAAGCTGCGTACGGATTGACACCGCAAGAAAATGAAGAGGTCAAGAGGCAGGTCGAGGAGTTATTGGACAAAGGATTAGTCAGAGAAAGCTTGAGTCCATGTGTTGTTCCGACAATACTCAGTCCGAATAAGGATGGAGGTTGGAGGATGTGTACCGACTCAAGAGCGATCAACAAGATAACCATCAGGTACAGATTTCCACTGCCGCAAACGGATGATCTAATGGATTGCCTGAGTGGGGCAAAGTATTTTTCAAAGATTGATTTGAAGAGTGGATATCACCAGATTCGCATGAGAGAAGGCGATGAGTGGAAGACAACCTTCAAGACCAACGAAGGATTGTATGAATGGCTAGTCATGTCGTTTGTCTTGACGAACGGACCAAGTACATTCATGAGGTTGATGAATGAAGTCTTGAGGGAATTCATCGGGAAATTCATCATCGTATATCTAGATGACATACTGATTTTTGGTAAGACGAAGGCTTAACATCTAAAGCATTTGGCCATTGTGATGAAGAAGCTACAACAGGAGAAGTTGTTGATTAATATGAAGAAATATTCGTTCATGAAGACAGAGCTCATTTACTTGGGATTTTTCATATCGACGAATGAATTGAGGATGGATCCAGATAAGGTAGAAGTGATCAAGAATTGGCCATCACCGAGAAATATTTTCGAGGTGAGAAGCTTTCATGGATTAGCTAGTTTCTACTGAAAATTCATCAGGAATTTCAGTGGAATTAGCGCAGCGATGATGGATACAGTAAAGAAGCGACATAAGTCTTTTCATTGGACAGTAGAGGCTGAGAAGAGCTTCAATCTGTTGAAGTGGAAGATCACAGAATGACCAGTGTTGGGGTTGCCGAATTTCCTAAAGACATTTCAGGTGAAATGTGATGCAAGTGGGTTTGCCATAGGAGCGGTCTTGAGTCAGGAAGATAGGCCGATTGCATATTTCAGTGAGAAACTGAATGAGGAAAAATTGAAATACTCCACGTATGATAAAGAATTCTATGCTATCATACAGGCACTGAAGAAGTGGAGACATTACTTGATCCCAAAAGAATTTGTTTTGTATAGTGATAATCATGCATTGCATTTTGTGACTCAACAGGAGAAGTTGAATCAGAAACATGCTAAATGGGTAGAGTATATGCAGAATTTCACATTTGTGATTAAGCATATTTCAGGTACTGCTAACAAAGTGGTTGATGCTTTGAGCAGGAAGTGTTTGTTGCTGCAGGAATTCCGAGTCAAGACATTGGGTTTTTAAAATCTCAGGGACATGTACGCAGGTGATGCAGATTTCAGAGAAGTGTATGAAGCAGCTGAGAATCCAATTCTCGGAGACAGAATCCCGTGGATAGATTATATAATACAGGAGGGATTGTTGTTCAGAGGCAATCGATTGTGCATTCCAAATTGCTCCTTGAGGGAGAACATGTTGAAGGAGAAACGCAGTGGTGGATTAGCAGGACACTTCGGTCATGATAAGACATTCGTGAAGATGAATGAGTCATATTTTTGCTAGGAATGTGAACAGATGTCAAGCGATTTGTTGACAGATGCAGAATTTTCCAGCATTCGAAGGGAAGGAAGCAGAATGCGGGATTTTATCAGCCATTGCCCATACCGGAGAGGCCATGGGAGGCGATAAACATGGATTTTGTATTGGGGTTGTCGAGGACGCAAAGAGGTGTTGATTCAATCTTTGTGGTCATGGACAGGTTTTCTAATATGGTGCATTTTATTCCATGCTAGAAGACCAGCGATGCGACACACAATGCAAATCTGTTCTTCAAGGAGGTCATTCGACTTGATGGGTTGCCGAAAAGCATAGTTTCGGACAGAGACACTAAGTTCATAGGGCATTTTTGGAGGACCTTATGGAAGAAGATGGGAACTAATTTGGCATTTAGTTCTGCTTATCATCTGCAGACAGATGGACAAACGAAAGTGGTCAACAGAAGTCTGGGAGACTTGCTGAGAAGCTTGGTGACAGAGCACCATAGCAGCTGGGATAGTATATTACCACAGGAAGAGTTTTCATATAATGATTCAGTGAATCAGAGCACAGGACGAAGCCCATTTCAGATTGTGTATGGCATATAGCTGAGAGGAGTTGCTGAACTGAGAGATTCAGAACAGACTGCGACTAGCAGCGCTAGTGCAGAGGAATTCGCTGAGGCGATGAAAGAACTTCACAGCAGAGTGAAGCAGCGACTGATAGATTCAAGTCAGGAGTACAAGCACAGAGAATATCAACATCGGAGACAACTTCAGTTTGAAGTTGGTGATCTGGTTCTGGCACATTTGAGGGGAGAAAGGTTCCCGAGGGGAACATACAACAAGATGAAAATGAAGAAAATTGGGCCATGCAGGGTCTTAAGAAAATTCAGAGAGAATGCTTATGAGATCGAGTTGCCGGATGGCATTGGAATATCTCCAATATTCAATATCGCAGATTTATACCCATATGCAGCAGGGGAAACAGAAACTAGAACCGAGGAACTAGTGATCTAGTGGATGAAACAATTTCCAGTTGCAGAGAAGTCGCAAATGGAGCGCATACTTGACAAGAGAGTGGGTAACAAGACCAGGAGAAAAGAATACTTTGAGTATCTGGTTAAATGGAAGAACCATCCAGTGGAAGATGCCAACTGGGAGAACGAAGCAGAAATACAGAAGCATGGACAGACCGTGCGGAAGCTCATGGACAGGAGCCCATGAAAATTTTCAGGTGAGGGAGTATGATGCAGGAGCATCGCCAACACCATCAAGCGAGCCATCGTGGAGTGAAAGACAGCTGGATAAGCCAACACGAATTTTGAAATACTTTAGAATTGTTGCGCAAATCTTAAATGAGTCATTTAAGAGATGGTTCACTTATGTATTGTAATGGACCTTGAGCGGATAGCTCTCGTCCTTTGGTAGATAGTCAGAATTTAATAGATTTAATGTTGGTAGATAGGATTTTAATTCTAGATTTGATAGCTTTAGAGTCCAAGAGGGAAAACGAATATAGACACCCTCATTGTATTATTGAAAAAAAAATAATCAATTCAGGAGCAGGAAGAGCAAGAGCAGGCAGAGAACTGTATGAAGAAAACCCATGTACAGATATTGAATTAATAGAATAAAGCTTTAATTCTGATTTCATGGTTTGTGTTGTTTCTCTGTGTATTGATGTTATGGTCATGAATATTTTCTTCCTGTCATGCATTTTCTTTTATATGCTGTGTATGTGATTTCAAGGTTGAATTGAAGTCTGAGAGGGAGATGGAATGAGTTTCAATTGTTTCTCTAATTGAGCCAGAGGATTCCTGCAAGGAGTGCAGTTGAGTTGTCCGCAAGGAGTGCATTGACAGAAGGGTTCAATTAGAGATAATCATTGTTCTCATTTCTTCTAAGGTGCAGACAGGCACAGTGTCGTGCAAGCAGTGCGTAGGCCAAGGGAAAGCCTCAGGGTTGTGAACCTAAGAAAATCTTGGAAAGACTGCTGCTGCAGGAGTGCGCAGAGTTGAGCGACTTCAACACTTAGATGTTGTTGAAGGTTTTCCACAAGGAGTGTGCGCAAGGAGTTCTCAGGAAGACTTGAGAAGTCGAGAACAAGCTCAAGAGGAGTAGGCCTTCGGAATTATTGAAAGGTTGCATAGGAGATTTCATGCCAAGAAATCCCCAAGGAAAAAAGAAATCAGCGGTCAGAACCCTTAGTGAATAAAGGAGAGGTTCCGTGAAGGCATCGGGATATTGGGGCCATCGGGATTTTGATAAACAAGAGAATCGAGACCTCATGGGTTTCGAAAACCTGAAGGAAATCCTAGTCGTTGATATCAGGGCAGGACATGTGTCAGAGGATCCAAAGGAGTCGGGGTTCAGTTCATCGTGAATTCCGGAAGTGAAGAAATCGTTGCATCAGGAATCATGATCTTGCGATACCCGATAGGGCGACGAGGAATTGGTGACATGGAGGATTAAGCTCTCATGTGCATTGGGGTTCGGGACTTGGAGAGTTCCATGAAATAGTGCAACGGGAAGCGCGATATCCCGATATGAAATTTCCCGATCATAAAGGGATTGTGGGCCACAAGTACCAAAAGGGGTGGACAAGTGTCATGCCACGTCAGTGTATCGGTGTATCGGGAATCGGGGTTCAACAAGGTAAGTTGTTTTCAACATCGGAGGTGGAAAAATCCCGATGGAAGGATTCCCGATAGGAATTGGAGCTGTTGACATTTACCCATCGGAGTTCGGGGTATTGTGAAGCACGAGGTGCATGACCACGAGAATCGCGAAATCACGAAGTCTGATTTCCCGATCATTAAGGGAGATCAATCAAAGAGTTGCTGTGGGTAAGGAAAATTCCTGACATGGGATTAGAGGAACCTTTGAGTTCTTTGGGCCGAGAGAGGAAGAAGGTCCTGAGGAAGTGGACGTGCCAGTGAGGGTGCGGTTGCATCAAAATTCCTTTACAGAACAACCTTGTGGCTGATGAAGAAGGAGAAGAGGAAGAAGATGATCACGAATTTCATTGCTTGGGTGACACATCATTATCCCCTCACTTGACTCAATATGAATATGAGAAATCCTTGATGGACATTAAAATAAACGAATTAAGTAAGGGAGAGAAAGAAAAACAAAGCCCTCATAGATATAATCTGAGATCCAAAAAGAATGAAGAAAAGATTGATGCTTCTGATCAACCAACCCAAAAGGAAAATTATGCCAAGGCTATGACAGTTAGAATGAAAGAAAAAGAAACTCGAAGTCCCCAAGTATTGATCAGAAATCCTAACCCTGAAGCCAAAGAGATCCTGAAATCCTCACCTCCTCTCAGTTTTGAGAATGAGATTAAAAAAATCAAGATCCCTGTACCTCTTTTGGAATTGATTAAAAATGAAGAATTTAAGAAATATCTCTCCAAAATGTTACAGCCTAAATCTTCTCCAAGTGCCACTGATTCAGTAAATTTGCAAGATGAAAAACCAATAGTTATCTTAGGTCCTTTAATAGAAGATAGAGATGATTCATCTCCCCCCTTATATACATCGTTGAACATACATGATAAGGTGTTGCATAATTGTTTGATGGACTTAGGAGCGTCCCACAACCTCATGCCCAAAACTGTTATGGATGAACTTGGATTAGAAATCACAAATACCTACCATGACTTATATTCTTTTGACTCTAGGAAAGTGAAATTCCTGGGGGTCATTAAGGATATGGTTGTGACTTTATTTCAGCTTCCCATGAAAAGTGTAGTCATGGATATCGTGGTAGCTGATGTTCCCCCCAACTTTGGCATGCTCTTGTCAAGATCCTGGATAAAAAGACTTGGGGGAACCTTGCAGATAGACCTATCATATGGTACTATTCTTGTGTTCGGGGGGGAGCATAAAATACTTTACAGGGAATATCAAATGGCTTACATTATTAGTGATGAAGCAAACAACACTAATGATCTTATTTTTTGTCTTGAGACTGATTTGGGATCCAACATTCTGCAGCTCATTGATGCTCCTGAAACTCCTCTTGAAATCACAAAATAGTCCATTACTTTTTGTGAGGAGCCTCCTCTAACCACCTCTATTTGTAATATGTTCTTTGATGGAGCCTCTTCTAGGGAAGGTGTTGGTGCTGGAGTGGTCTTTGTCTCTCCAGCTCAAGAGACTATATATTTTTCATATAAACTAGAATTTGAAACTAATAATAATGTGGCAAAGTATGAAGCTCTTGTCTTGGGATTGAGGGCTGCCAAAGACATGGGAATTGAAGAGCTATCAATATTTGGGGATGTTGAACTAATCGTCCATCAAATAAAAAATATTTATCAAACTAAGTACCCTAGGCTTAGATCTTACAAAAATGAAGCATGGGACCTAGTGGACAGTTTTTGCTTAGCTTTCAACATTTCATTTATTCCAAGAGAAGAGAATGCCATGACTGATTCTTTGGCTGTATCAAAAACCAATTTCAGATTCCCCTTACCACCTAAACTCAAGTGTGACGTATAATTCAAATACATACCTTCTATATTGGACAATGTCAAGCATTGGAAGGTGTTTGAAGATGATATTGAAATTAAAAAATTCCTTGAGATTGTTGATGATTTTTCTGCATTACATATTGATCGGGATCATGACTTAGAAAAATCATCATATTGTGTAACCCATTTCTTAAAAAATAAGGTGTTTGAAGAAGAACGCTGAAGGCTTAGAGCAACCCATTTCTTTTTTTAGCAGGGCATTGAAAGATGCTGAATTAAAATATGACATTATGGATAAGAAGGCCTGTGCATTGGTTAAATCTCTCAAGTCTTTTAGATTTTATGTACTACATTCAAGAGTCATCACTTATGTCCCATCAACTTCTGTAAAGGAAATTCTTATTTAGCCTGATATAGATGGTAAAAGGAGCAAGTGGATTGCTAAAATACTTGAATTTGATCTTGAGATTAAGCCTACCAAATTGGTTAAAGGTCAAGGTTTAGCCAAGCTGCTGGATGAATTTAATTTCTCAACATTGGGGGTAAATTTCGTCAACACATGCTCAGAAAATCAATAGGATGAATTGCAGCTGGTACAAGGACATTATATTTTTTCTACAAAAATTGTAGCCTCCAGATGGTATGGAAAAGAACAAGGTGAGATCCTTAAAACTCATATCAATCAAATATTGCCTTGTTGATAAAGTCTTGTATTGGAAAGACCCATTAGGAGTGCTTTTGAGATGCCTAGACCCACAAGAAGCCCAAAGCATTATGTCTGATTTTTATGACAGTTTATGTAGGGGGAATCATTTTTGGAGGACCACGACATATAATATTCTTAGGGATAGGTACTTCTGTTCTATTTTATTCATCGATGTTTGTGCTAATATCATAGCCTGTGTTAAGTGTCAGAAATTCTTTGGAAAACAATAGCTCAAGTCTATGCCATTAATGCCCGTGGCAATTTCGGGGCCCTTTCAGCAGTGGGGCCTAGATTTTATTGGGGAAATTCATCCCGCTTCTAGTGGTCAACACAGATGGATATTGATTACCATAGATTACTTTACTAAGTGGATAGAAGCTATCCCTACAAGAAATGCTTCCCACAAAGTGATCATTGGTTTCCTTGAAGATGTTATGGCAAGGTTTGGTTGTCCGAACAAAATTGTCACTAATAATGTTGCATCCTTCAAGGATGAACCATTGATTCAGTTCTGTTAGAAGTTTGGAATCACATTGGTTCACTCTACTCATTATTACCCCCAAGGAAATGTGCTTGCAGATTCCTCTAACAAAATCTTGATAAATATCATCAAAAGGCTGTTAGAGGAAAACGCAAAAGCATGGGATTCAAAGCTCAAATTTTATTTATGGGATGACAGAGTGACAACAAAGAGATCCCTTGGTATTTCTCCTTTTCATCTTGTGTATGGAGTTGAGGCCATTTTCCCTTCTGAGATCGCCTTGCCCATGGAAAAATTATTCCAAGATTACCAAGGGGAGCTGGATGATATGATCATAAGGATTCAACAGCTGGTTGAAGTGCAACAGACTCAGGAGAAACTTATGGATAAATCACACGATCATCAACAAAAGATCAAGCAGGATTTCGACAAGAAACTAAATAAAGAGTATTTCCAACTGGGTGATCTCTCAAGTGGGATGCACCAAAGCAAGAGAAAGGCAAGCACGGTAAATTTGAAGCTTTATGGATTGGTCCCTTCAAAATTTCTAAGGTGTTCTCTAATAACACTTTCAAGTTGTAGAATATGGAGGATGAAGAAGTTTTTGGTGGCCCTGTCAACGAGCATTTTCTAAAAAAGTACTTCGCTTGAGCCATGAGTGGCTTGTCATGCCATTGTAAATATCATCTTTCTTTTATTTTTGTTTTAATAACTGACCCCATAGCCCTAGGATAAGGCACTGAATCTACTCATTCTTGGAAGCCTGCAAGGGGCATGCCATCCCCTGTGGAGCCAATGTTATCACACTAAGTTTCCTTGGGTCTTTAGCCTTTAGTTTTATTGTTTTCCCTAAGCCCTTAGATTTCAATTTTTTATTAATCCCCTTAAAAGTGTGTTTTTTTAGGTTCCCTTTATAAATAAAGGTTTAAGTCATGACTTATGTTTTGATCCTCACACAAATATTTGACTCATGGATGTTTTTTATGACCTCTCTTTTGATCCCCTACAAGACTTGACACTAGGACTGACTCACTCCATGATCAAATTGAATTGACTTACCACTTTAGTCACTCATTCCCTCGTAACATTGCCTTGTTGTCCCGTTTGTACTTTGCTTACTGCCCTAATCATTTTTTGAAAGGGAGCGCTGCCAACTCATCAGGAGTTTCTGCAGCGCACTCACTGTCCATAATTTTTTACCATGATTTGTGGTTATTGAACTGATGTCATCTCTTCCTTGTTTTCACTACCATGGGTGGTTAAAAGATTCTTTCTAGGTTTCATATTTATGAGTTCTACTAACGGTTTTCAAATTTTGAAAACTCAAATTACTGCGCTGCACAAACTACTAATTCTGATTATCTGGAAACAATGCTACTAGATCTGATGGTGAGGTGGATTCGAAGGTTGAATTTCTCGTGATACTTTCTTGAGATCTTGCTAAAGATTTGATTTGTATTTATTCTTCAGGTATTACGCATTCTTTCCCCTCTGCATATCAATTTCAAGGATAAATTAGCGCTCGGGATTTTGGTAGCCATCTTGCCTACATAGCTAGAGGTGATCTTTCCTTCACACCATCCTATCATTTTTCCCTCCAATCAAACCATAGATCCCACCACCTAGTTACTGGTTTTGATACACCCACCCTCCATTGCTCCTGAGCTCTCAGTGTCCAAGCAAGTCTTATCTTCTGCATGCATAGTGTTCTACCCAGAGATGATACTAAAACAATGTTGTTTTTTCCCGTACCTCCTCTGTCAGTTGAGTTGGGTTGTTTCGACCAATTTTAAAATACAATCACAGGGTATCCATTCATTGTATGTTTTTCCTCAGTATTCATATATGTACACATTCAAGGGAGAGATTTTCACAAGTTAGCCTTTCCTAAGCTAGCAACCAGTCTGAATTAAGGAAATTATTGAAAAGGAGAAGCCATTCTTTACTTGAGGTCTAACCCTTTGACCCTCCTGGTTATCACCACTCTATATCCCTAAAGTTTTTTATCCTAAACTATGGAGACTCCTCAGAATAAGAAGTCACACAAGGGAGGTAATGTGGTTATAACTGAGTCTATAGACATGCATCTATTCGAGGCAGAGCCCATGGCTAGAGAAGTTTTTTGAAGGGTGGGATGCCTCTCCTTCTGCCAAAATATGCAAAGAGGTCATCCTGAGGTGACAAGGCAGTTTGCCTTACATTTTGATGGCCTGAAGACCAAGGTAGGACATCTAGAATTTGAGGTGCCCGAGACCTCCATTTTAGCTTCTATAGGGATCCCTATCACTGGTTAGAGATGGTTTAAATCCATGGCGTTAGATGCAGCCTATGCCAAATATTTCCTTAATCCTGAATATCAAAATGACAATCTTTCCAAAGGGGTGCCAAGAAATCATCTGTTTGGGGAATTCAATAAAATATTGAGGATCATTTAGAGGTACTTTAGATGTGAAGGGAGGTTAAATACACTATACCAATACCATATAAGGCTTCTGCTGCATTTTACTGGAAAAATTGAAATGAGCATTCCCTTCTACTAGCTAAGGAGCATATGCAAGATGTCAGACATGGTTCAATCTAAGTCAAAGGTTGTGGATACCATCATCTTTCATTCTGGGTTGATCAGAATGCTAGTTTCTGAATAACTAAATAAAAAGGATATCTCATGGGAGAATTTCATTATTGCTTCCCACATACAGTTGGACCTAGCAGCTACTCCTCAGTTGCACATAGAAAGCCCTTTTCCATCCACCAGTGATTCTCAAATAGGCACTAGCAATAAAAGAAATAGAAGAGTTCCTTTTCAAGATAAAAAATCCATCAAGGAGGTTGCAAGAACTAAGGAGGAGGCCTATCATTCTCTATAGAGAAACCTTTCACCCCCTCCTGCACCAGAGTTAGAAGAGGTCCCTTCCTCTACTAAGAATACAACAAAGAAAGAGAAGAAGCTACATTTCTCTTCATCTCCTTCTACAGTCATCACCAAGGTCAGAAGGAATTTCACAGGGTCATCAAATATTAAAGAGGTAGTTGAAGGATAGGTCCTACCAAAGGTATCCATCCTAAAGAAGAAGTAGCAGAAATAAAAAGGCATTCAGAAGCTGCTTGAGGTAGAAGAATAAATTCCTATGCAATGGAAAGTAAAAGACATTAAGAATCCTATTGAGGTAGAAGAAGAAATTCCTGTGCAACAGGAAGAGGAAGCCATTAAAAATCCTGTTGAGACTGTTTACATCACTACTCCACCTAGTAGCCATACATTTAAAATATTAATCAGGCAACTCAGGGATGCTAGCAAGTAGGTGGGTCATTTGAAAGAAGAATCTAGGTCTGACAGGGTTAAGATGAAAGATCTCATGGATGGCTACATCCACACTCTTGATCTAGCAAGATTTGTAGCAAGAAGAGCTCAACCTCTTCATAGGAATCTCAAGAACCTCTATAGGTAAAACAAAGGTTTTCAATCTCAGAACAGAAAGCTCAAAGCCGAATTGCAACTATTCCAAGATGAAATGGCTCAAAGGAATTTTAATGTATTGGTTGAAGTTGCTATTGAAAAGGAGAAACCAGTAGCCAAGGAGAGCATAGATCTAGTGAAGAAGCCTGCCACTACTAAATGGAAGAAGCCTATTGTTCCAAATAAAAGTCCTCCTTCTACAAGAAGGAGTGCCAAGTTAATGAAGTAATTGGTGAAAGGTGAGCTCCATTTTTTAAGATGGCCCCTTTTTGAAAAGATAATCCATAAATACTACATCTTCCACCTATACAGGCTTCTAGTACTTATTGTTCAGAGTTTTTGGTTTTCACAAAGAGTTAATCCCTTCAACAGTACTAGCATAGACATTCTATAGTGCTATGGCGCTATGGAATAGTCTATTTTTGATGTTTCACCAATCTACTACCTATAATGCTGCCAAATCACCTAAGACTAATGGTGCTGCTAATACCCGAGGTTGCTACCAATTCTATCAATGTTCAAGTGAAGGTGCTGTGAATTATGATGAAGTTGTCAAATTTTTAACATAAGAGTGGATTATACAGGCGGGCGCTACCGAAAGTTTGACAGGATACACAGGCGGGCGCTACCGAAAGTTTCACAGGATACACATGTGAGCACTACCGAAATTTTGACAGAAGCTGATTTTTGCACAGAAGACACACAGGCTTGGCGCTATCTTTTCAATTTGCCTATTTTGGAGATTCCGCTACAAAATCACAGAAAATTTGGTAAAGGAACTATGAAGTGCGCTATTCAGAGAACTACCAAATGATGCTACCAACAGATACCAGGTATCAAGGAGAGTCAAGTTAGCATATTTATGAATAGCTGATGATGTGGAGAATTGCAGAGACAACAACTGACAGTATGATGACAGTTACATGCCCCTGAAGGACACTTGTTAGGCAAGGAGTTGCGCATCAAAGGGAGATCGAGGCTGTTCAAAGACTGGTTGGATCAGTGACCAACATTTTCCCCTTTTATAACA